>CM074435.1:5610748-5718248 GCA_037101425.1 Elopichthys bambusa
GCTTTTTATTTTATTTATTTATTTATTTTAACCAATTTATTGGCCACCAAAAGCATTTTTCTTTCTTATTTTTACCCATTTTATTGCCCACCAAATTTTATTTTTCACCCCACTTTTTTCTTATTTTCACTACTTGTACTGGTCACCAAAAGCATTTCTAACTATTTTTTTTTATTTTTACTAATTTTATTGGCCAGCAAATGTATTTTTCCCCATTTTATTGGCCACCAAAAGTATCTTCTGACCATTTTTCTTGTTTACCTTTTTTCTTATTTTTTTTTTCTTTATTTTTTTACACATTTTAAAGGCCAACAAAAGTATTTTTTAACTATTTTCCCGTTGTTTTTTTACCCATTTTATTGGCCACCAAATATAATTGTATAATTTTTAATCATTATTTTTAAAAGTCTACACTGTAAAAAATGAATGTGATTTTAACGGTAAAATATTGTAAAAACGCTAAAACTGTAAAAGCTCTTACCAGACATTTTATGTCATTTTCACAGTAAAATGATATTCCCACAATTCCCTGTGTGACACTCCACATTTGAAAGTATTTTGTTTAAAAAATCACGTTACTTAATAGTTTTTGTTATCAGTTATGTACATTAGGGTTTTATGTTACATCTTCTGTTGTTTAATGAATGTTTATTGCATTATGTAAGTGTGTGTTGTGGGTTAACATGATGGTGTTTTGTGTTTGCGTGAATCACTCTGTGCACCTTCTTTATATTAGTATATACTTCAGCTCGTGAAAAAGCTACTTATGATGAACTCTGATTCTCCATGTGGCTTTCTCTTTTACCACCTACATTATTATGGTGGTTGTCAGTATATGTTAAAGGTACAAAACAGATTTTAGTAGTAGTGTGCATTGTTGAATTTATCGGTTTACATTAAAATTTTCTTGTTTGTAAATTACAGTTTTGTACTGTAAAATGTACAGAATATTTTTTTACAGTGTATGCTTAGAATAATCTCCTCAAGCTATACAGTTTGATCTCTGTTAGTTTGCCACATCACTGGTACTGTGAGTTTACAAAACTTTGACATTAATATCGTTTGATTCTTCATAAATCTGTCCGAGTTTACCAAGACTCGTCTGTATCTACAGTCTGTTTGTGTACAAAGACTTTTATCCTGACACTGACTGATCAATGAATCACACAATGAAAGATTTTTCTTCAACAAGAACATAAATATCTTGAATACATTTTAATTATAAAAAGAATCAGTCATTGAAATATAATGTCTGACTCCTCAAAAGTGTCTCTCTCTTGTACAGACATCTGAATCATGCCGTGTCTTTGATATATGTAAATTTAAGCTCATAATGAGCAGGCGATAGGCTACACTGCCTCAATAAAAACACATTCATCAAAGCAGCCGACATGCTGTTTCATAAACCCCCAGAAAAAACAGCTCAGAAAAGCATGAATAGAGAGAAAGACGTAATAGTGACTCTATACAGTCACTGACGGGACAGTTACTGCGCTGCAGAAGGACTCATAACCGGACGCGTCACCCGCTCGATCTCATTTACAGCTTCCAGTTGTGTGAAGGAGTTAGAGAGAGTAATCCACACGCCGAGACGCAGATTAATCAAATCAACCGCAAGTGCTTCATTATCTCCGTAACGTGCCGAGCAACAATGAGAGAGCTCATCTACACTCATTAAGACACTTCAGACCGGATCTGACTGGAGTTACAGGGACTACACAACAGCTTAAAGGAAGAGATCTGCAAAAAAAAAAAAAAAAAAATATATATATATAATTTACTCATTAGCTGCTTTATATCTGACTGGAGTTACAGGGACTACACAACAGCTTAAAGGAAGAGATCTGCAAAAAAAAAAAAAAAAATTCATTTACTCATTAGCTGCTTTATATTTTCCTTTCAGAGCTTGAAAGCACTTGGTCACAGTGTGTTTTAATTGTATGGAAAAGTCTTTCTTGTTGCAGTAAACAACAACATATGGGTGAATAAATGATGACAGAACTGATGGTGAATTATTCCTTTGAAGAAAATCCTGATATAATAAACTTCTTCTCAGTGTAAAGTGATTCTCAGTGTAAAAGTCCTTTAATAGAGTCATGTTGGGCGTTATCAGTACGAGCGATGCTTTTCTTCATTCGTCAAAGTCATTTGAAAAGATATTCAGCGTCTACATTTCCATCAGCAGTGCCAACACACAAAACCATCATCGCAACGGAGCGACTGGATTCCAGAGCGAGGCCGGGCCGGATACTCTCTGAGCTCATTACCTCAGACTCATCACTAGAGGCTCATGGGAAGGTTTGGGTTGCAAACAACAAAGAAGAGCGAAGAATCTGGCGCCACAAAGGCTCCCATCAGCGCAAGTACTCCTTACTACAGTCAAGCACACACAAACCTCAATAAAACACACCTACACATCATCTCACTACACACTGACAAACACAACACATGTGAAGACTGCAGACGCTGCTCTTTACCATGAGAGCTTTACAGGAGTATTATAAAAATCTATTAGTAGTATATAGCAGTATACATATACACACACACATGTATATATATATATATATATGGTAATTAATTATAGATATATAATTATTTAAATTAAAAAATAACAATTTATACAATATTATTAGATTATGTAAATAGTGTAATTATTAGAAACATATTACTTAAAAATATTAATATAAATATAACATATATATATATATATATGTTTATACTTACCTGGACTCCTTACCTCTCCTCCGATATCTCCGTGCTCCCACTCCTTTGTCAAGTCTTCTCTTCCCTCATTGATACTTCTACAAAAGAGAAAGGACTCTGTTATTGCTCAGCTAAGTGACCATACTCAACGTGCTCCTATCTGCAAACTACTCACCTGTGTTGTTCCTGTGTTCGTGCCTCTGTTTCTGAATAAACCACCTGTTGAATACTTACCCTCTTATTCCCGTCTGTGTCTGACAGAAGACCAGACCTTATGCAGAGCTCCACGAACACAGGTGAGGATCCTCCCTCACAGCACCATCCACGAGCACGTCATCTGCAGTCACTCCCAACGTCGTGCACACTGTTCGCCAAGCACTCCTCCTCCCAGCACCCGCTGCAACATCTTCTTCAGCTGCCTCTGCCAGTCCCATGGCCCGACCAGCGACATTCTCAGGCATGGCGGAGGACTGCAGCGGGTTTCTACTCCAATGCTTGCTGTATCTGGAAGCACAGTCCCATCTCTTCACAACGGAACATGCCAGGGTGGCGTTTATCATCTCTCTGCTATCTGGACGGGCATTGCAATGGGCACAACCCCTCTGGGAATCTAACGCTCCGGTAACAGCCACTATTTGGGATTTCTTCAGCCATATTTGAGAGGTTTTCGGACAAAGCACAGCTGACCTGTCCGTACACGACCAACTATTCAATGTACGAAGAAACCGTGAGTATGTATGCACTCCACTTCCGCGGTGAAGTTAAGAAGGTAATGGTTGTGTACGATGACACTATGGGTCTCGAAGGCCTGATGCAAAAGTCTATACGTGTGGCTCAACGCATCTCAGCATGTTCTGTACCTCCACTCGCTGCCAGTTCTCCGCCTGCCTCACCATCTGTCGCCCCTCCAGCACCTGAACAAATGCAGGTACATTCCTTCCGCCTTACCCGAGCGGAGCATCAGAGAAGAATTCTCCAACGACTGTGCCTCTACTGTGGGGGAGAAGGACATGTCATCGCCGTGTGTCCCATTCGACCACCAGCGATAAATACTATTCAAGTCCCAGCTCGTATTGCACCTCTTACAAGGACTAAAGTCCAACTGTTAAACTCTCGCGTTTGTGTTTCAGCGCAAGCCCTCCTAGACTCTGGATCAGCAGGAAACTTCATCAGCGCCCAAGTTATTCAGAAACTAAACGTACACCGAAAACGATGTCAACAAGATCTACGGGTCCAAATTATCCAAGGAAAACCGCTGGGTCGTGGTCGCATCACACATTCTCCCACCCTGACGCTCCGTATCGGCTGCCTGCATTCAGAGGAAATCACATTCATGGTGCTGGAAGGATCCACGGCTGACATCATCCTGGGATGCCCCTGGTTAACTCAACATCAACCTCAAGTACAGTGAAACACTGGGGAAATCCTGAAATGGGGTGACAACTGTTTTCATTCCTGCCTGTCTCCGATCCAGAAGCCACCGGCGAAATTCCAATCTACCTCCTTCCACTCCAAGTATGTCCCTCTTCTCTCGACCTCTATTGAAAGTCCAGAAACGGATCAGAAAGTTGAAATTCCTCCAGAATACCGGGCGTTCCAGGATGTGTTCAGTAAGCGATTGGCTACCCAACTTCCACCTCACTGGCCACGGGACTGCGCCATTGACCTGCTGCTTGGGGCTACTCTACCCAAGGGTAGAGTTTACCCATTGTCCATTCCGGACCAAAAGGCCATGGAGGAGTACGTCAAAGAAGCCCTTAATCAGCAATTCATCCATCCAGCGACTTCCCCTGCTGCTTCAAGCTTCTTCTTCATGGCCAAGGAGGATGGTAGCTTGAGGCCATGCACTGACTACCGTCATTTGAACTCCTAGACTGTTAAATTCAGTTATCCCCTTCCTCTGGTCCCAGCAGCTCTGGAACAGCTACGGGGAGCTCGCATCTTCTCCAAGCTGGACCTGAGAACTGTAACAGAGAACTGCTCGCCATAAAGTTAGCCTTGGAGGAATGGAGACACTGGCTGGAGGGAGCTTCTCCTGAGGGGCTTCTCTACGTTCCCCCGGCACATCGTCAGCTCCTCATGGACTTAGCTCACTCCTCTCCGGGTAGTTCACATACCCTCTCGCTTCTGCAGCAACAATACTGGTGGCCATCCATGCCCCAGGATGTCTCCTGACACATCAAGGGATGCTCAGTCTGTGCCGTTGCTGACAACCCTTGGAAGCTCCCAGAGGGTAAACTCCCTCCGCTACCCATACCACAAAGACCCTGGACTCATCTGGGAGTAGATTTCATGACGGACCTTCCACCTTCCAACAATTCACCTGCGTCTTTATCATTGTGGACCAATTCTCCAAATCATGCAAACTCATTCCCCTCAAGGGTTTGCCCACAGCACTAGAGGCCGTGGAAGCCCTATTCAATCATGTGTTTTATCATTTTGGAATCCCTGAAGATATCGTCTCGGATCGTGGCCCTCAGTTCATATCTCGTGTCTGGCGGGCATTTTTCAAGCTCCTAGGAGTGTCAGTCAGCCTATCCTCTGGATACCACCCGCAGGCCAGACTGAGCGGAAGATCCAGGAAATCGGGAGATACCTGCGGGTATATTGCCACTGGAACCAGGACAGCTGGAGCCAGTTCCTGCCCTGGGCAGAGTATGCCCAGAATTCCCTCCGGCAAACAACCACAGGGCTCACCCCGTTTCAGTGCATCCTGGGTTTCCAACCTCCACTCTTCCCGTGGTCAGGTGAGCCCTCCGAGGTTCCAGCTGTCAACCACTGGTTCCAGCAGAGCGAGACAGTGTGGGACTCAGCTCACGTATATCTCCAACAGGCAGTTCGGAGACACAAGCAGCAAGCGGATGCTAGAAGAGGCCCAACTCCACAGTACCAACCTTGCCAGAAAGTATGGCTCTCTACCCAGGACATCCGTCTCCGACTGTCTTGTCGTACGCTGAGTCCCTGGTACATAGGTCCATTCACCATCCAGAAGCAGCTCAACGAAGTCACCTACCGGCTCAACTTACCACCTCAGTACCGTATATCATTCCATGTTTCATTTCTCAAACCACACATAGTCACGGAGGCAGTTCCCACCACCAACACTCGTCACCGGATCTCCACCCTCTGCCCACTCGTTCACAATCACCAGAGTACTGATCAGCGGCATCTGCACCTCATCACACCAGCACTATAAGAACACTCTCTTCCCACACTTCAGTGTCTGGTCTTGTTTATACTTACCTGGACTCCTTACCTCTCCTCCGATGTCTCCGTGCTCCCACTCCTTTGTCAAGTCTTCTCTTCCCTCGTTGATACTTCTACAAAAGAGAAAGGACTCTGTTATTGCTCAGCTAAGTGACCATACTCAACATGCTCCTAACTGCAAACTATTCACCTGTGTTGTTCCTGTGTTCGTGCCTGAATAAACCACTTGTTGAATACTTACCCTCTTGTTCCCGTCTCTGTGTCTGACAACTATATATATATATATATATATATATATATATAATTATATAATAGTGTATATATTTATATATACACTATTATATAATTGTAAATATAGTTATACTCAATTTTAAATTAAGGATTTTTTTTATATTTGATATATTTATAATAATAATATATGCAATTTATTTAAAAGAATTATACAACTTATAACATATACTATTAAACATAATTGTATAATTATTATTTAAATTTAATTTTTAAGTATAATTAACTTGATTTTTTATGACTTAAGTATGACTTAAAAAGTTGAAATTGCTTAACTTATTTTGATTAGTTACAATAATGGAAAAACATAAGCTGCCAGGATTTACTGATCATGATTTTTTTTTTTTTTTTTTTTTTTTTCAGTGTATAGCATCATTTTATGCAGATGCCACTTGGTTTGATATATTTTGTATCTAAAACAATGAAATTCACACAATTTTAAGTGTGAATTCAGATTCCAAAAGGTGCCCAAATAGCATGAATGAATGAATGAATGAATGAATGGGTTTGGAACAACGGGTTTGGTTTGGAACACACATAAGTGTGAGTAAATGATGACCTAATTTCTTTGTTTTAAATAAGTGAGAGGAGAAACACTATTAGTGTGTGTGTGTGTGTGTATATATATATATATATATATTAGTGACTGCAGGATGACAGCCACTTCTGAACTTATGTTGACGTTTAGTCCTGATAAAATGAAACGCAGCAGTCTGTGTGTCTCAGTGGCGTGACGAGGGAATGCACAGCCCTCAGATGATCTGTGTTATTTAAAGGGTCGGGTTCTGAGACGGACCATGAACTTCCGCCAGATTAAATACTAGCAGCTCGTCTCATCAGAATGCAAAGGCTTCGTATAACAGACGGCAATAAACGGAGAGAAACCCCCGTGAGTCTGTGTCTCGCTGCTCGATTACACTCCGAGCGGCCGCCGGCATCTTTCACTCCATCGCTCTCGTTCTGTTAGCCAACTGAAAGCCAATCTGACGCACCCGGAAAACCCATCCACAGTACAGAGACTTCACAATCTGATAACTGTGAGTGGATCCTTCACACACACACACACACACACACACACACACAAGAACATGAGCAGCGCTGCATATCTCTCTAGTTCATTCCCTTTATACTGTCTGCAATGACAAATAAAAAACTGAATTACCTGTTTTTTTTTTTTAAATGTACAATAGTATGTACAATGAATCTGTCTGTCTATCTGTCTATCTATCTATCTATAGTATATAAATATGTATAAAAAAAGTGATAAATTATAATGTGTGTGTGGTGTGTATTGCCTATATAGCCATTCATCTATAAGTCAGTGATGTCCATTGTCTGGTGTTATTTAAACATGTATGTAACCCCATATGTTTTGATGTGTTGTGGTGGATTAGTTTGTCTGCACTGTGTGTTAGCGTATGTTAGCGTATGGCTCTGCTGAGCTCTAATGTCATTTCATTTTCCTTATGAAAGACTTTTACAGTCATTGAGACTCGAGGGCAAATCAAAATGAATGAACTCAAAGTGCGCAAAATGAACTGAAGCCAATTACTCTGTGCTGAATTCTTCATTTGTGCCACCGAAGAGTTTTAAAAGAAATGTGATCCGTGACTGCTAATCAAATTGAGCCGAGAGCTAACTAGCAGCGCTAATGACACGACCACCATCTGACTGCAATAAATTAAAACAGCGGTTATGATGTGTTCAATAGCGTGTGCTTTTATTGGTAATGGAAACCAACGTGGCATCTAGTTTCACTAATAACACACTAGCATGAGTAGTTTTATTGGGGTGCTGGTAGATTCGAGCGCTAACGCAGCAGTCTTGGGTTCACTTCCATAAAGTGGAAAATTACTGACATCAGCACTGCGCCTTTGAGCAAGACATTTAACCCCAGATCGGCCCGAGTGGGACAGCCCTCTAATACATCTGCAGTGAGCTTGTCTGGGTTAATAACACCAGTTAAGTGACAAGCATCACTAGAGCCCTGTTTGTTTACACCTGGTATTAAGATGCATTTTGGTCGCTAAATACAGGTGTAAACAAGGTCTAAAATGGGGGGACCTATAATGCCCCTTTTCACAAGATGTAATATAAGTCTCTTGTGTCCCCAGAATGTGTCTGTAAAGTTTCAGCTCAAAATACCCCACAGATCATTTACTATAGCTTGTCAAATTTGCCCCCATTTGGGTGTGAGCAAAAACATGGCGTTTTTGTGTGTCCCTTTAAATGTAAATGAGCTGCTGCTCCCGGCCTGCTTTCCAGAAAAGGGCAGAGCTTTAACAGCTCATGCTTCGGTTGCTAAACAAAAACAAAGCTGGAGAATCTCACGCAGCCAAAATGAGGATAGTCAGTAACAGTGTTCAGCCTTACATTGTTCAAACCGGAGTCGGACACTGATGGAGAGACTCAAGAAGAAGTTACAACTTTTAGAATGAAACTGGACATTTCTGAATGGTTAGTGGATACATTTATGTAGTTGCTGTGGAGTTGATTCAACTCATCGACTAGCATGTGCTGTCATGTTCATCTTTTGTGCAAATCCAGCGTTAAATTGACCCTCGTTTGTGAAACAGTCCGGCGTAAAATGACGGCATGGCAACAACACTCTACTACAACAACTCTTCCTCTTCTCTAAAGCAGCCCAACATGGCCTCACCCTCTTTGTTGCGTGTTCTTGTGGGCAGGGTTTATGTAAATTTTAGGGTTTATGATGTCACCAACCCAGGAAGAAGCTTGTTGTAGTTCCTACCAGCCGTTTGTTGTATTCCTTAAAAAGATTTTCTGTTAAAATAAAATATCTCCCTTTTCATTGAACTTTGAGCGTCATAAGTTTGCAGATGTTGTTTATGCTCAAACAGCAACAATACACACTAACTAAAGTTAAAAAAAGTGATATCATAATCAAAGACCCCTTTAAACTTTGTCGACTGAAGACCCAAGTTTGGTTTGAAGATAAAAAAATGTACCAAGCACAATGTTCTCTCACCATTCCTGATTTCTAACACACACTCACAGCGTTCGGCTGGTCTTTAGTTTCACAATGAGTAAAATCTTAAATTATGAATTAATATTTTCTTCAGGGAGAAAAAAATGTGAATGTTTCAGGACCTGTCAAATTGACTTTCGCGTAAACAGGTGTGCAAGACAACAAAATAAAGCAATATTCTCTAGCGGGTTTCCTCACCTGCATAGAGCTCCGGTCCGTAAACGGCTCCTACAACCGGATTGAGCTTCCAGCCTGCAGAAACACAGGACAGAGATGGAAATATCCGGCAAACACCTGAGCGTGTGCTTTAATAGATCCCACTGGGGTTAAAATAACATCTGTCAGTGATAGTCAGGAGCGTTAAGCAGCTGTAATGCTGAGGCAGCAGGTGACAGGCCGTTTTGTCATTTTAAGGAGATTTATGAGCAGAGGGGCACTCTTACTGTTTGTGTACGGGTTTACTACTTTCTTATTCGTCATCACTCTCGCTGTGGCGTTGTTCACCTGAGAGAGAGAGAGACAGAGAGAGATGTGAGCGGGCTGCAGGAACATACATCAAAAACACATGCATAAAAATACTGCGCTCATGCAAAACACGCATGCATGTGAGTATTATCTCCCAACTGTGCCTGTAATGACCCACAATGCATCTCTTCTTGCTCTTCTAAAACATGCACATGACATTTTACAGAATGTGTTATTATATTCAGATTTTTTGCTAAATTTCTGGTGTTAACTGATGACATACACAAGCAATAAACAAATTGATTAACAAAAGTAAACAGCACTTTGAAGATGATATCTGATCTGGCCGTCTGTATTCTCACTTAAAATACAGCTGGTTATGATTGGTTTAACTGCTTATACACCGATCAGGCATAACATTATGACCACCCTCCTAATATTGTGTTGGTCCCCCTTTTGCTGCCAAAACAGCCCTGACCCGTCGAGACATGGACTCCACTAGACCCCTGAAGGTGTGCTGTGGTATCTGACACCAAGATGTTATCAGCAGATCCTGTAAGTTGCAAGGTGGGGCCTCCATGGATTGGACTTGTTTGTTCAGCACATCCTACAGATGCTCAACTGGATTGAGATCTGGGGAATTCGGAGGCC
Organism: Elopichthys bambusa; assembly: GCA_037101425.1. Taxonomy (NCBI): domain Eukaryota; kingdom Metazoa; phylum Chordata; class Actinopteri; order Cypriniformes; family Xenocyprididae; genus Elopichthys; species Elopichthys bambusa. Next base: position 5,621,052 of record CM074435.1, read on the forward strand.
AAGTCAACACCTCAAACTCGTTGTTGTGCTCCTCAAGCCATTCCTGAACCATTTTTGCTTTGTGGCAGAGTGCATTATCCTGCTGAAAGAGACCACAGCCACCAGGGAATACCGTTTCCATGAAAGGGTGTACATGGTCTGCAACAATGCTTAGGTAGTTGGTACGTGTCAAAGTAACATCTTTGACCCTGTCGCCGGTTCACCGCTGTTCCTTCCTTGGACCACTTTTGATAGATACTGACCACTGCAGACCGGAAACACCCCACAAGAGCTGCAGTTTTGGAGATGCTCTGACCCAGTCATAGCCATCACAATTTGGCCCTTGTCAAACTCGCTCAAATCCTTACGCTTGCCCATTTTTCCTGCTTCTAACACATCAACTTTGAGGACAAAATGTTCTCTTGCTGCCTAATATATCCGACTCATTAACAGGTGCCGTGATGAAGAGATAATCAGAGTTATTCACTTCACCTGTCAGTGCTCATATTGTTATGCCTGATTTCTTTAAATAAAATACAGTTTCTTGTATTATTCTTCTAATTTTTGGGGTTAAATATGGCCTGGAAAAGTTTTTTAGGGTTTTATTTAGATTTACCCTAGTGTTTGTCACAGAAGCTGTCAATAGAGCATGTTATATTTAACCCAGAATATTCCTTTAAGATGTCACACACACACACACACTTGCACAGGTTAGCATGCAAATGCTCGGAAATCTCAGGATGAGGACAGGAAATGAGGTCAGCAGGCAGGAAAGGAGGATGGAGAGAAGGGGAAAAGGAAAGCACCTCGATTTTACGTCCTTCTACGATTGTACCGTTTAGTTTCTCCCGCGCACGATCTGCATCTGCGCTCGTTTCAAAAGTTACAAAGCCAAAGCCCTGTGGACGCATGGAGTGAAGCAGGAGGAAAGAGAGAGAAACAGCATTGAAGGGGTTTGGAGAGAGTCAGGAGCCCACGAAAGGAAAGAAACATGAGGGTTACAGAGAAGCAGACACACAGTCTGTATATAAAGAGGTTCAGTCAGGTCATGTTATAGTGACAGATTAAGCAGAAATAACATATAAAACCTATAAAACCCTTTCAGAATGTTACAAGTGTAAAATGTTGCTTTACTCACAAGCCAGTTCACTCAGCAGCCAAGCCAAGCAAGTAAAACTTCATTCACATGAATGAGGAAAGACTACTATGTATATATATATATATATATATATATATATATATATTTTAGTGCTGTCAAAATTAGTGTGTTAACACAGGCAATTATTATTATTATTTTTTTTGTGTAACGCGTTAAAAATATTTAGCACAATTAACGCAGCATTCGTTTTTTCCATCATAATTTGGCTAGCGTCACATAATATGATCACGCTCTTATTCACACAATGATTTTAAACCATTCAAGCGCCACAAGACAAACGAGAAAGAGCTGTCAGTTAATGTCGTGTCACGTGACAGAAAGACGCGTACCAGTATTAAGTTCTCTTTCGCGCTTGAACAAACAATAACACACAGAATTATGCCAAAATGCCGTTTTATCGAGTATCCTCATAATAAATTAGTTAAATAATGTTTTTAATGAACTTCAAGAGTTGTGAGGTAAATGAGACGCACGTCAGATCCGCATCATGTTTGGCAGCGGCAGTTCTTAAAGTGACAGCAGCCTAATAAACCAGTTGCTGTGATGTCTGTCATTAATGTTAATCAAAGAACAATGGTTTGTAGCTTTAATAAGGATTAATCTATATTTAATTTATCATTTATGCAGTGAAGACTGTAAAGTGTTTGATAACTTGATTCAATTTCTGTATATTATTCTACATATTCTGGAAGGCCACAGGTAAATATGACATTTACTATAATGGGTTTATGTGAAGATTGTTTTAAGTGTACTTAAATTAAAAGTTATTTTTTAAAGCATAATAAATGTTTAAATCGACAGCTTTCAGTTATACTGTCATGTTGAATGTCTTTAATTAATGTTTTAAAAAAATCAGTAGCAGTATCATTGATACTGGCCTTCATTCATAAGAAGATGCCATTAAATAAATTTAAAATATACTGTCTTTAAGCTGTTTCTACATTCATTTGAAGAGTAACTGTGAAATTATTACAATATAAAAATATTGAAAACTCACATTTTTTAATAGCGATTCATTTCAGAAAAAATTGTGATTAATTAGTTAATTTTTTCGACAGCACTAATATATACACTGTGTTCCGAATTATTATGTAAGTGACATATGAGGACATTTTCACTACAATAAACATTCAGATTTTAGTTTTTCAAAGAAAGTTTGATTGTTTTATTTCTCCATATCTTTTTAGATAACTGTTATCAATCTCAGACAAAATAGTTTGCCAGGTCTACTTAGGTAAATGGAAACCCTTCTTAAAGATGTTGTTCCACATTATTAAGCAAGTCACAGTTCTCATGCAATATAGGGAGGAAGAAAGATCTTTCTGAAGATGAAAAGCATGAAATGGTGCAATGTTGTGCAAAAGGCATGAAAACAACTAATATTGTGTGAAAAGTGAATGTAAATTATCAAACTACCATAAGATTTGTGAACTTTTAAGGAAAGTTTCTGTCAAAAAAATGAAAAAGGACAGCTATAAAAAATCCAGTGTTGAGCAGCAGGTATTTGAAGCTGCTGGTGTCTCCGGAGTCTCAAGAACCTCTCCATGCTGGCTGGCAGTTGTGCGCAAAGTTGCATTTCAGCCACCTCTAACCAAACCTCACAAACAGAAACATTTACAGTGGGTTTAGAAATACATGAAGACTCATTTTTAAATCGTTTTATTCACTGACGAATGCCGTACTACAATGGATGGTCTAGATGGATGGATTTCTGGATGGTTGGTGAGTGGCCTTCACGTTCCAACAAGACGATTGATGATTTGGGCTAGAATATTGGGAAGTGAGATGGAAGGTCTCTTTAGGGTCTCTGAGGGTGTCAAAATGACTTGTGGAGTTTATAACTGGCCATTTTCAGCTTTGGTATAAAAAGAAGGATAATGCCTTCTGGAATACAATGCACTAAGTTATTCTGTGGGTTTGTAGATTTCATGGAATTTAATATGTACACTTTATGTAACAAAATGAATTTCTTGTTTTTTGGACATTTTTTTGTGTTAAAATTAATTAAAATTGCCTGCAAAAAAAAATCTATTCAATTTTGTCGTTAAGGATTTATCTATTCTTGAGTAATTCCAAACAGAGAGAATGTTGAATATATCCAACATGATGGAAATGAGTTGTTTTCAATTGATAAGCATTTCCGATTGCAGTGCACACTTTTAAGGAATGACCTGGAGTTTCCCGCAACAGACAGTGTGAGGACATTTCTGATGGCACTCTTTTGGGGGGCTTTGCTTAGTTTTGTGTTAATATTAAGTCTAAAAGTCTAAGAAGATTTCTGCTGACAGTGTGGAGGCTGACGAAGACGACGATCTGACAACGCTATTTTTAGCTAATTCTTTGTCAATTAATTTAATTTATTTCTTAAAACTGTTGTTAATTGTCCAGGTTGTGTGTTATTAAAACCAACAATGTAGGAAATCGTGTTTTAGACCGATTAATGGCTAAAGCAGATAAGCTAAAACTATTAGCCTATCGCTACCATTCAAAAGTGTATGCCGTTTCGAGTGCTCACATGCACCGCTCCCTTTCCAGCCCTTATAATTATCATTTCAACATTTTATTTAACTCTTACAACAAACTATGAACATAGATTCATTTGGTTGCATGGTATAATTAGGTATATCATTTTAAAAAATGAATTAAAGTGAAAAAAAAAAAGTAGTTAACCATTAAAACGTCTAAATGTACTCATGTGTGTTTTTTTTTCATCTCATGTGTTTTTTAATAGGTGCAACGTAATGAGATGTCGGTGTAAAATCGGCAGATTGCAAGATTGTGGTGATCTTTTACAGTGCAGACTACAACACCGGTCATCTGTACCTGGAAAATCAGTGCCTTGTCTACATTTGTATTGCCCATTTTTCTGATAAATAAAGAGTTCTTAATCTTTGACATATGTCTGTTATTTATACTTAAAATTCTATTTAGTTAAGTAAAATACATTAATTTAAATAATCCACTTAATATTATTAATAATATTAACTTAATTTTGTGTTATGTCAAAATAATTTAATTGAGTAGTATTCATTAATATAGTTTTGTTTTGTCCAATGAACCCAATATTTTTGTTTAAATTTTACTGCAGTTGTTGCAGTTACTCATTTTAAATGGTTCACTTTTAAGGAGCTCATTTGATTAATTTTAACTCAATTCTTAATTAATAATATTGCTTGTAATCTGTTGCCACAATTTTTTTTTTTTTTTTTTGAGTAGATATAGGGTATTATTTTTTACAGTGTATCCCATGCTGCAAAAAAAAAAACACCACAGCAATAAAACTTTCTACACACACTGTGAATGTTTCTGTTTGTGAGGTTTGGTTAGAGGCTGAAATGCATCACAACTGCCAGCCAGCATGGAGAGCTTCTTGAGACTCCAGAGACACCAGCAGCTTCAAATACCTGCTGCTCAACACTGGCTTTTATTTTTTTACAGCTGTTCTTTTAATACAATTAACTTGTTTGACAGAAACTTTCCTTAATAAGCCTTTATCTGACCGAGTTCTGCTGTGCTCTAAATCACTCACAAATCTTATGATAGTTCGATAATCTGCATTCACTTTTCATGCCTTTTGCACAACATTGCACCATTTCATGCTTTTCATCTTCAGAAAGATCTTTCTTCCTCCCCATACTGCATGAGAACTGTGACTTGTTTAATAATGTGGAACAACATCTTTAAGAAGGGTTTCCATTTACCTAAGTAGACCTGGCAAACTATTTAACAAACCTGTCTGAGATTGATAACAGTTATCTAAAAAGATACGGAGAAATAAAACAAACAAACACTTTCTTTGAAAAACTAAAATCTGAATGTTTATTGTACTGAAATCCCACTAATAAGTCACTTGCATAATAATTTGAAACACAGTGTGTGTGTGTATATATATATATATATATATATATATATATATATAATTTTAATATTCATAATATTCTGAAATAATATTTAATTGCAGGAATGTTGCAGAAAATTCAGCTTTGCATCACGGGAACACATATCATTTTAAAATATATCTTTCATACTGTCCACCTTAACCCAGGGTTTAAGAGGTTAACACAGGTTAAGTGTGAAAGATTGTCTGGGGTCATCATGATACAGCGGCCAATAAGAGTGAAGAGGGGGTGGGGCTGCAGATTATGGACTGTTGGATGGTGTTTGGATAATACAGGATGAGCTACTATCAGCCCGAGGGGTGGGTTAATATTAGACGCTCTCACACGCAGGAACTTCAGTGCCTCCAGCTTGATATATACATCAGTCAGAGAGATAAAGGAATAAACTGAGGAAGGAAACTGAGGGCCAAATGAATCCTGTGGACATCTCACATGACTGCATCTGCTCTGCTCTTCTCTGCTGTTTTATCATGCAATAATTAGCTTACACAGAGGGGTGAAAGAGAGCCCATTTTTCAAAAGGGACAAACATATTGAATGCAAATTGCTGCTTCTTAGAAAATAGATTGTTCATTAATGGGCCGGTGGGTTCATTATACAGCAACGCTGGTGGTGGGGATGGCAAGGCATCATGGGTAATGGGCTTTGTAGGGCACACACAACAGTGAATGTTTGCTTGAGCAGAGCACACTGTCATCTCCATCTTATCTAGCTGTCGGGGACACGATTACACACCATCCACAGAGAGACACGCAGGACCAAACACTGACTGTGTGCTTTACATCTGAAACAGCTCCATACACTCTTCAAAAGAGGGGTTTTTACTGTGATGTCATAGAAAATAAAGAATCTCTTCATTTTCTTAGTGTGAAGAACATTTTAAACATCTAAAGAACCTTTTGTGGAATGGAAATATTCCATGGAAGGTTCTTCGTAGAACCATCAATGCCAATAAAGAACCTTTCATCATGTTTTGTTTTTGCTCAGAGAGATAACTAATAGTGCAAACATTATAGTTAACAGCTAGACTGCAACTTAAGTTCACATTTCACAAGTCATTATGAACATTATTGATGTTGGAGACCCCATATATAAAACACAAGTAAATACATTGTGATTTCATGCTGACTTTATGGTAAAACAGGGATAAAGCTTCAATCAGAAGACTGTTATAAGGGAGTTAGACCGGGGCTAGTTGTCACAATAAGACTACACTGACATACATTAAGACTCAACAGTGACAATATAATAATAATAAAAATAAATAAATAAATAAAAAATACACACACACATACATTTTTGTGTTTTAATAATAATATATATAATAAATTAAGACAGCCACAACAGTCACAATATAATATTTAATATATATATATATATATATATATATATATATATATATATATATATATATATATATATATATATATATATATATATAATTTTATTGATATTATTGATATTTCATTGACAATCCATCCCAAATCATTATTTTGATATTTTAGTATATTTTGGACTATTTCAACATTTTTTTAAATAATAACAATATATAATAAATTGTGACTGTGTTATTTTACTATTATTATTATTATTTTGAATTATATTTTATTTTCATTTTATTAATTTATTATTATTTTACTTTAATGTTTAGTAATTTTGTTATGTTGTTTATATATTATTATTTGTATTAATATTTTGAATTACATTTTATTTTCATTTTTATTATTTATTATTAATTTTATTTTAATGTTTAGTATTTTTGTTATGCGCTTTAGTAATTTTTATTAGGTTTTTTTTAATATTACTATTTAGGTTTCAATTATTTTTATTTCAGTTGTAACTTTTATTTATTTCCAGTCATTTTAGTACTTAAATGATTTTAAATTTTTTGCCAGGGCAACATTTCTAATTTTCATTTAGTTTAGTTTATTTGAGCTTTATTTTTAATAAACAAAAATGTTTTTAATAGTTTTTAGTCTTAGTTAACAAAAATTTTCCTGCATGAAAAGCATTAAATACCCTGTAATAACCTATTTATTGGATGATTTTCATTTTATATGGTGTGACAACATGCCCCGCTATAGGGCCAGTATTGGTGGAAAATCACCTTTTTTTGTATTCTAGACTAAGGGGATTCCTTTGAATAAAATTAAACAAGCAATATCTGTTAAACATTTAGGCAGTTTTAATGTAAAGTTCCAGCAAGTAGTTCTCCAAAATATAACGTGAGTGTGACAACTAGCCCCGGCCTCACCTATCTGTCACAGCTTTGGAGGGAAAATGATAGGTTAATTGACATTGCTATTATCATTATTATTCATACAGCACAGCAAAGACTGCAGTCGACATCAGCAGCAAGAGTTTGTACTTGATTCTCTCTGTCATCTGAGCAAACACCAGATTATCATGAAGTCCTGCGAGCGGAGCGCTGGCTGACCTCGCGCTCTGATTATGTGCACTGCCATGTCTGTTTTGTTCTTTTACTTTATAGTCTTTAATCTGACTTGAGGAAGATCAAACCGGCATCTCTAAGCCAATAAAGAGTTCAGAAGAGAGTGAGAAAGACCGTCGCTACACAAACAGAGAGAAGAAAGCAAGCGTCATTCATACCTTTGATCCTCTTTCATTAAAGATAATCTCCACGTCTAAGATCTTCCCAAATTGCTGCAGAAAAGGAGAGCGAGAGAAAAAGAGAGCGAGGGAGAGAAAAGCAAGATGAAGAAGGGAATAAGAGAGAGATAAATCAATTAGGAGCCTCTGTGTCCATGAGAAAGTGGGGCTTGAATCCTGGGATGAAATAATAACTGGAAATTACATAACACACAGGACATGTTAGACGCTTTCCACCGCAGGCTTCATAAAACAACTTTCAAGAGTTTAGATTGGGAAAAACTTTCGCAGTTTTGTTGCTATAATCTCATTCTACAGCATTATTAAGTGTCTGCAGAGGTCTCTGGTATGAGCTTTGTAATGTGAGGTCTCTGGAGTTATTATTAACTAAAATTAAAACTAAAACCAGACAAAAAAACATTATTGTTACTTAAAATAAATGTTAACTGAAATGAAGTTAAAAAATATATTTTAAAAAATAACTTATTTTAGCTAGTTGCCAAGGCAACATTTCTCATTTTCATTAAGTTTGACTTTGACTAAAATAAAAATTATAGACATTTTAACAAAACTAAAACTAATTAAAATAACCTTAGTGAGGTATCTGATATCAGGTGAGGTTTGTCAGTATAAGTCTGTTGTGTGAGGTTTCTAATGTGATGTTTTTGGAGTGAGGTCTATCAGGTGAGGTTTGTCAATATAAGTATGTTGTGTGAGTTTTCTAATGTGATGTTTTTGGAGTGAGGTCTCTGGCGTGAGGTCTATCAGGTGAGGTTTGTCAGTATAAGTCTGTTGTGTGAGGTTTCTAATGTGATGTTTTTGGAGTGAGGTCTATCAGGTGAGGTTTGTCAGTATAAGTCTGTTGTGTGAGGTTTCTAATGTGATGTTTTTGGAGTGAGGTCTATCAGGTGAGGTTTGTCAGTATAAGTCTGTTGTGTGAGGTTTCTAATGTGATGTTTTTGGAGTGAGGTCTCTGGCGTGAGGTCTATCAGGTGAGGTCTGTCAGTATAAGTTTGTTGTGTGAGGTTTCTAATGTGATGTTTTTGGAGTGAGGTCTATCAGGTGAGGTTTGTCAATATAAGTCTGTTGTGTGAGGTTTCTAATGTGACGTTTTTAGAGTGAGGTCTCTGGCGTGAGGTCTATCAGGTGAGGTTTGTCAGTGAAAGCCTGTTGTGTGAGGTTTCTAATGTGATGTTTTTAGAGTGAGGTCTCTGGCGTGAGGTCTATCAGGTGAGGTTTGTCAATATAAGTCTGTTGTGTGAGGTTTCTAATGTGACGTTTTTGGAGTGAGGTCTCTGGCGTGAGGTCTATCAGGTGAGGTTTGTCAATATAAGTTTGTTGTGTGAGGTTTCTAATGTGATGTTTTTGGAGTGAGGTCTCTGGCGTGAGGTCTATCAGGTGAGGTTTGTCAATATAAGTCTGTTGTGTGAGGTTTCTAATGTGACGTTTTTGGAGTGAGGTCTCTGGCGTGAGGTCTATCAGGTGAGGTTTGTCAATATAAGTTTGTTGTGTGAGGTTTCTAATGTGATGTTTTTGGAGTGAGGTCTCTGGCGTGAGGTCTATCAGGTGAGGTTTGTCAGTATAAGTTTGTTGTGTGAGGTTTCTAATGTGACGTTTTTGGAGTGAGGTCTCTGGCGTGAGGTCTATCAGGTGAGGTTTGTCAGTGAAAGCCTGTTGTGTGAGGTTTCTAATGTGATGTTTTTAGAGTGAGGTCTCTGGCGTGAGGTCTATCAGGTGAGGTTTGTCAATATAAGTCTGTTGTGTGAGGTTTCTAATGTGACGTTTTTGGAGTGAGGTCTCTGGCGTGAGGTCTATCAGGTGAGGTTTGTCAGTATAAGTTTGTTGTGTGAGGTTTCTAATGTGACGTTTTTGTAGTGAGGTCTCTGGCGTGAGGTCTATCAGGTGAGGTTTGTCAGTATAAGTCTGTTGTGTGAGTTTTCTAATGTGATGTTTTTGGAGTGAGGTCTCTGGCGTGAGGTCTATCAGGTGAGGTTTGTCAGTGTAAGTCTGTTGTGTGAGGTTTCTAATGTGATGTTTTTGGAGTGAGGTCTCTGGCGTGAGGTCTATCAGGTGAGGTTTGTCAGTGTAAGTCTGTTGTGTGAGGTTTCTAATGTGATGTTTTTGGAGTGAGGTCTCTGGCGTGAGGTCCATCAGGTGAGGTTTGTCAATATAAGTATGTTGTGTGAGTTTTCTAATGTGATGTTTTTGGAGTGAGGTCTCTGGCGTGAGGTCTATCAGGTGAGGTTTGTCAGTATAAGTCTGTTGTGTGAGGTTTCTAATGTGATGTTTTTGGAGTGAGGTCTATCAGGTGAGGTTTGTCAATATAAGTCTGTTGTGTGAGGTTTCTAATGTGATGTTTTGGAGTGAGGTCTCTGGCGTGAGGTCTATCAGGTGAGGTATGTCAGTGTAAGTTTGTTGTGTGAGGTTTCTAATGTGATGTTTTTGGAGTGAGGTCTATCAGGTGAGGTTTGTCAATATAAGTCTGTTGTGTGAGGTTTCTAATGTGACGTTTTTGGAGTGAGGTCTTTGGCGTGAGGTCTATCAGGTGAGGTGTGTCAATATAAGTTTGTTGTGTGAGGTTTCTAATGTGATGTTTTTAGAGTGAGGTCTCTGGCGTGAGGTCTATCAGGTGAGGTTTGTCAGTGAAAGCCTGTTGTGTGAGGTTTCTAATGTGATGTTTTTGGAGTGAGGTCTATCAGGTGAGGTTTGTCAGTATAAGTTTGTTGTGTGAGGTTTCTAATGTGACGTTTTTGGAGTGAGGTCTCTGGCGTGAGGTCTATCAGGTGAGGTTTGTCAGTGTAAGTCTGTTGTGTGAGGTTTCTAATGTGATGTTTTTGGAGTGAGGTCTCTGGCGTGAGGTCTATCAGGTGAGGTTTGTCAATATAAGTCTCTTGTTTGAGTTTTCTAATGTGATGTTTTTGGAGTGAGGTCTCTGGCGTGAGGTCTATCAGGTGAGGTTTGTCAATATAAGTCTCTTGTTTGAGTTTTCTAATGTGATGTTTTTGGAGTGAGGTCTATCAGGTGAGGTTTGTCAATATAAGTCTGTTGTGTGAGGTTTCTAATGTGACGTTTTTGGAGTGAGGTCTCTGGCGTGAGGTCTATCAGGTGAGGTTTGTCAGTATAAGTCTGTTGTGTGAGTTTTCTAATGTGAAGTTTTTGGAGTGAGGTCTCTGGCGTGAGGTCTATCAGGTGAGGTTTGTCAGTGAAAGCCTGTTGTGTGAGGTTTCTAATGTGATGTTTTTAGAGTGAGGTCTTTGGCGTGAGGTCTATCAGGTGAGGTTTGTCAGTGAAAGCCTGTTGTGTGAGGTTTCTAATGTGATGTTTTTAGAGTGAGGTCTTTGGCGTGAGGTCTATCAGGTGAGGTTTGTCAGTATAAGTTTGTTGTGTGAGGTTTCTAATGTGACGTTTTTGGAGTGAGGTCTCTGGCGTGAGGTCTATCAGGTGAGGTTTGTCAGTATAAGTTTGTTGTGTGAGGTTTCTAATGTGATGTTTTTGGAGTGAGGTCTATCAGGTGAGGTTTGTCAGTATAAGTTTGTTGTGTGAGGTTTCTAATGTGACGTTTTTGGAGTGAGGTCTCTGGCGTGAGGTCTATCAGGTGAGGTTTGTCAGTATAAGTCTGTTGTGTGAGTTTTCTAATGTGATGTTTTTGGAGTGAGGTCTCTGGCGTGAGGTCTATCAGGTGAGGTCTGTCAGTGTAAGTCTGTTGTGTTTTTGGAGTGAGGTCTCTGGCGTGAGGTCTATCAGGTGAGGTTTGTCAATATAAGTCTCTTGTTTGAGTTTTCTAATGTGATGTTTTTGGAGTGAGGTCTATCAGGTGAGGTTTGTCAGTATAAGTCTGTTGTGTGAGGTTTCTAATGTGACGTTTTTGGAGTGAGGTCTATCAGGTGAGGTTTGTCAATATAAGTCTCTTGTTTGAGTTTTCTAATGTGACGTTTTTGGAGTGAGGTCTCTGGCGTGAGGTCTATCAGGTGAGGTTTGTCAGTGTAAGTTTGTTGTGTGAGTTTTCTAATGTGATGTTTTTGGAGTGAGGTCTCTGGCGTGAGGTCTATCAGGTGAGGTTTGTCAGTGAAAGCCTGTTGTGTGAGGTTTCTAATGTGATGTTTTTGGAGTGAGGTCTCTGGCGTGAGGTCTATCAGGTGAGGTTTGTCAGTGTAAGTCTGTTGTGTGAGGTTTCTAATGTGATGTTTTTAGAGTGAGGTCTCTGGCGTGAGGTCTATCAGGTGAGGTTTTTCAGTATAAGTGTACATTTACACGACAGTGATATCCTTAAAACTGAGAAGTATTTCTTCTGAATTTTCAATCCCCATTCGTACGAATCCGTGAAAATGACTAAAAACGCTGTTTTTCTGCTGGCAGGCCATTAGATGGCGATAAAACACTATCGACTGAACATGTAATACGCATGTGCATGACATCATCGTTTTCACAGATACGCATTTTTGTTGTTTACACAAAGACCATTTTTAAAAACTTGCACTTTGAAACCCGTTTTAAAAAGTTTGTGTTTTCAGGCCACCAAAACGCTGTTGTTGTGTAAATGAATGGCCAAAACGCATAAGAAGTTTTCCGTTTTTAGTTGAAAACGCTGTTGTGTAAACGGCCCCTAAACGGTCTGTTGTGTGAGGTTTCTAAAGTGATGTATCTGAATTCTCTGATGTGAGGTCTCTCAGGTGAGGTTTTTAAGTATAAGTCTATTGTGTGAGGTTTCTAATGTCATGTATCTGGAGCCTCTGGAGTGAGGTCTTAGCAGAGGCCTAAAAATATCTCTGAGAGAAAAAAAACAACAACAACAAGCAAAACAGGTCATTTAATTTTGCCCACATTTTATTGTATTATTATAAAGATAAACATAACTATGTGTGTGTACAGCCTGTTTTTTTCTCTTTCACTGTTGACAAGCTCCCTTTCTTCTCTATCTTCCTCTCTCTCTCTCTTGTTTTGTTATGTGCCATTGCTCCCAAGGGGGGAAACGTTCACCAATCTTCGATTTAGCTTCCGTGCTGTTTGGATCGTTAGAAAACGGAGGGATGAGGGACGAGCGCAAGCCCCTCTAATGAGCACGGCTTTTAATTGATGCCTGTGATGGTCGTATTATTTCATTAAAAGTAATTACCCTGTCAGGCATGCTGCATCGCCATCATTTGGCCACTGCGGTAGAAAATAAAACCTATGCGAGCATCGTGCGGGGTGGAGAGAGACGATGCTGAAAGTGCTAATAGGATCAAGAGCAGGCGCTGTTGTCTACAGAGACTGACTACAAAAAAGGATGAATGGACGGGGTTACAGGGTCAACGCTAGTCAGATTACGAGCTAATGTTAATTAGCCATTTGTCTGAGATTCAGACTCTGAGGAGAGGTCGGGGAAAAGTCGCTAGACATGAGATGCAAAGATTCGGGAAGCCTTCATCTTCATTAACAGCTCTGCCCTTAGGAAAGAAAAATCACACATGAAATCTAAATTGTTTCTTCTAGACAGCAATGAGATTAAATGAAGTGGAAACATTTGCACAAGATTCTGCTTCTCAGATTTTTCTTCTGAGAAAAAGACCCCAGTAAACATTTGTCTCCTAGTGTTTCAGAAGAGAACAATGTCAACAATGTCTCAAATTCTTCTCAGATTTGCCAAGATACGAAAGTCTGCAAACAAAAGTCAGAGATCTCAATATAAACTCAAATGTTTCTCATCAAATTCTCTCAAGATCAAAAACCATTTGAGATAATACTGAGACATAACAGTTGGGGGTTGGAATCGCGTTTGGGGGGGCGGTGTCCCTCTTGGGAGGTGGGGGATGGGGCACCACGCAAAGGGCACTTTCACAATCAAAGGGGCAGGGGCTCAAGCCCCCCCATATGTTTCTCTTGAGAAAAAGAACCCAGAAATCTTACATTTCTCATCTTAAGTTTCAGAAGAGATCTCAACAATGTGTCAAACTCTTCTCGGATTTGCCAAGATACGAAAGTCTTTAATTAAAAGTCAGAGATCTCAATAGGAACTCAAACATTTCTCATCAAATTCTCTCAAGATCATTTAATTTGGCTGCTATCTACTTTGTCTTTCTCCAAACAGATTTTAGGAGAATAATCTGAGATGACACTGATACATAACAGTGAACACCTTTAAGTCTCCTGAGCAGTACAACTTTTCTTCTGATCTCTCAGCATTAAAAATCCAGAATCACTCAAAGTGAAATGGAAAATCACAAATGAGATCTCTTTAAAGCCTCAATTTTCTCCTAGATTTTAATGAGATTAAATGGGTACTGAAGTCTCTCAGATGTTTCTCCTGAGAAACAAAAAAAGACCCCAGTAATCTCACTCATTTCTCACCTTGAGTTTCAGAGAGATCTCAACAATGTCTCAAACTCTTCTCAAATTTGCCAAGATACTCAAGTCTGCAATTAAAAGTCAGAGATCTCAGTAGGAACTCAAACATTTCTCATCAAATTCCCTCAAGATCAAATAATCTGGCTACTTTTTCGTTCTCCAAACAGATTTTAGGAGAATAATCTGAGATGATACCGAGACATAACAGTGAACTCCTTTAAGTCTCCTGAGCAATAATATTTCATCTGATCACTGATCTTTCAGCATAAAATCTAGATATTACTCAAACTGGACAGGAAAACCACAAATGAGATCTCTTTAATGCCTTAATTGTTTCTCCTAGTTTTTAATGAGAATAAATTGAGACTTTTGAAAAAGTAATCTGTATCTCATATGTTTCTCTTGAGTAAAAGACACCAGAAATCTTCTCCTCCAGAAAATTTCTCCTCTTGAGTTTCAGAAGTGATATCAACAATGTCTTAAACTGTGGTCAGATTTGCTAAGTCATGAAAGTCTGCAATTAAAAGTTAGAGATCTCAATAAGAACTCGAACATTTCTAATCAAATTCTCAGCAGAAGATCTAGAAACACTCAAAGTCAAAAGGAAAAGTGAATGTTTCTCCTGAGAACAAAGACCCCAGTAATCTCATTCATGTCTCCTCCAGAATATCAAAAGAGATCTCAACAATGTCTCAAACTGTGCTCAGATACCAAAGATACAGAAATCTCGATGTGAACTCAAACATTTCTAGCTGCTCTCCACATTTATTTTAACAGCTCTACAGCTCTAGTTTTATTTTTAACCAAATGGGTTTTAGGAGAAACATCTGAGACAAAGCTGATACTAAGCTAAACAAGTGCAATAACATTTAAAGGGAACCCCTGGTATTAAGCCTTGTATGGCTTAACATAACGTAAATGATGTCTCTTACTGAAATATGTAGTAGAAAACCCATGAAAGATTTACGTTATTTAAAAAATCCATGACATATTTGGACAATGGGTGGCGCCATTTTGTTTAGGTGCACAGTTCTATGTCGATGACGTCAAATGGTTGCGCTCACTGAGCTACTGACACTGTCTTATTGCTATTTTTAACGCAAAACAACTTGGAATATAATATACGATGACACATTATGCAGCTTTTGGTTGTAATTTTCAGTCAATGAGCCACAAGAGAAGCGATGTAAGTCTTTACTGCTTTACTAGTGATAAGAGGAGAAAAGAATGGAGAAAAGAAGTTGTGAAGAATGTGGACGAATAGAACTTCTTTGTTCTCTTCACTTTAGCCCTGAGGCTTTTAGTAGACCACAGCTGAAAGAGCTTACAGTTGGCGATGGATATAAGTGTACGCTTTAACCAAATGCCGCACCTGTCGTGGAGCCTGACGAAGGTAAGCCTATAACACATCTCGATTGAGACAGACTGCCTCAAAGCTTGTGTGTGCCGTGATGCTGATCGTGTTTTAAAAGGAACCCCGCGGATATTAAGACTTGTATGCGTTACTAGATTACCTTTGCACAAAAACATACAGATGAAAAGTATCAAAGGCATCAGGGCTAAAGTGAAAAGAACAAAGACGCAGATCTTTAGGAAGTCTTATTCGTCCACATTCTGCACAACTTCCCATTCTTTTCTCCTCTTATCGCTAATAAAGCAGTGAAGACTTGCATCGCTTCTCTTCTTGCCCTTTGACTGGAAATTACAACCAAAAGCCGCACAATTTGGCATCGTATATTATATTCCGAGTTGTGTTGTGGTAAAACTATCAACAGGGTAGTGTCAGTAGCTCACCGAGTGCAACCATTTGACGTCATCAACATAGAACGCATAGTGCCTAAACAAAATGGCGCCCCCCCATTTTGCAAATATGTCATGTATTTTTTAAATAAGGTAAATCTTTCATGGGTTTTCTACTACTTATTTCAGTAAGAGACATCATTTACGTTATATTAAGCCATACAAGTCTTAATACCAGGGGTTCCCTTTAAGGAACACTCTGATGACTCTGCGCTCATCGTTGTTCTGTTTGTGCTACAGCTGCAACAGCTTAATATCACTGCTCATCCAATCAGCATCTGTGGGAAACTGTAGGCTGAAATCTATCAATTTATTCAAATGAATGCACATTCTGCGGAGGGCTCAATCAGAGACACACACAAACACATTAACTCCCCAGCGTGAGCTGCGTGTGTATGGTGGGGTTTTCCCTGGCTAGCATGCCGCAGATGCTAATTGTTTTAACCAGGCCTAATGGACCAATGATAGAGATTAATTAGTTCGGTAGGAAAGTTGCGTACGGTAGGGGAAGTGGTCTTCTCTACTGAGCATGCTCAGATACCCCCTGTGGTGGCAGTTTCTCATGCATACGTGCAGTAAAAATCTTAGCACAGCGTCGCAGGGAAGGAAGCACTCAGTAGTTTAGCTGAGGACTGTGCAAAACTCTGCATTGAAGATTTGGCTCCTTTTCAATGAATTAGTGTGAATATGATTTGAATTGGCCACACCCCACAGGAAGCTGAATTGGAATGACAGGAAGAGGAATTTACTAAATCGCAATGGGCTCTATGCACAATGGGCTCTGTATTTAGTGGGTTTTCACACTGGCAGTTTAGTTCGAAATAGAGCATGGCTCACATGAGAAATGTTTCAGTGTAAGTCTGTTGTGTGAGGTTTATAATGTCATTTATCTGGAGTCAGGATTGAGGTCTATCAGGTGAGGTTTTTCCATCAAAGTCTGTTGTTTGAGGTTTCTAATGTGATGTATCTGAAGTCTCTGGCGTGAGGTCTATCAGGTGTGAGGTTTCTAATGTGACTTTTTGGAGTGAGGTCTCTGGCGTGAGGTCTATCAGGCGAGGTTTTTCAGTATAAGTCTGTTGTGTGAGGTTTCTAATGTGACTTTTTGGAGTGAGGTCTCTGGCGTGAAGTCTATCAGGCGAGGTTTTTCAGTATAAGTCGGTTGTGTGAGGTTTCTAATGTGATGTTTTTGGAGTGAGGTCTCTGGCACGGCTCACATAAGAAATTGGTAATGTGAAAGCTGTCTTGCAGACCCGGCGGTGCACCGGGGTACCAAACCAAAGAATACCTGCAGGAGATGGTCTGAGTTAGGTTGCACTGGAATTTTGGCACGATTCACGTGAATGTGAAAGCAACTCAGACTCGGGTGAAGTAAAGTAACCTGCACATGTGTTTTAGCCAATGACTGTCAGTAGTTCAATAAAACACATGTAGCAAGTATCAGTGCGGCCCAGTGTATAGAAATTGTGAGAAAATTAGGCAAAATATTAATTCTTGAGTGTCACACAATTTTAATACGATCCACTTTACACGGTATTTGAAGGTTCTGGAACTGATTACTAAAAGGTTATGTTCTTTATTGTAATATACTAAAATGTTATGCTAACTATAGTTAATAATTAATATCACTAACGATGCCAAGTTCATGCATGAACTTATAAAATGTAAACCTTGAATGCAATGAAAGTCGCTTTGGAAAAAAAACATCTGCCAAAGATATAAATGTCTATATGTTATGATATAATTAGTAAGGGTGTGATGAGATCTCGTGCCACTAGATCTCGCGAGATTAAAATAGGACGAGACTTCTCGTTGAGGTGAAAAGATGTCTCGCGATATTGCAATGATGGAGTGTGAATGTGAAATTAGAATAGAATATGCCACCGCTAGGTTTACATTATGCCTCCACTGTCATTTTGCTTTTTATAGAAATAAAAACCATTTAATTCAGTTGAATAACGGTTGCTTCAATCCCATCTAGCCCATCCAAAACAAGCTGTGGAGTCATACGTAGTGCAGCAGGAATCTGATCACATGGCGAGAGTAAGGGACGAGATGACTGATGAGACCATGGCGGAAGATTCGTTGCACAACAGAGCCTATTCAAAGAAAGGCAGTAAGGCAGTAAGCCTATTCAAAGAAAGTAATTCCATTCAAAGAAATTCAACAAAGTTGCAATGCATACTGCAGGGTTGCCAGGTCTGCGCAACAAAAGTAGCCCAATGGCCAGTCAAAAGGAGCCCAAAAATAGCCTAATAGCGATTTTCTCCGCCGGGCAGCCAAATTCTCCATTGAATTTGTACATCTGGGGGTGTTTTGAGGGTGTTGGAGTGCTGAAATCGTACGTACGGGGGTGAAAATCAACCAGCGGAAAAAAATGTACCTGCAGCAACAGCTTAAAAGTAGCCCAATTCCATGGGAAAACAGCAGACTTGGCAATACTGGCATACTGGGAAATGAAGCGCCCTTCCTCTCTAGTTCAAAAAAAGCTAATTTTTTAAACATAATGAAATATATAAACTAAATATTTGCATATAAAACATCAAACTTAAAAAATATTACTTAAAATATTTCAAAAGTTATTAAAATATTTGCAAGCATTAAAACATGCCTCTGTCAAGTTTATCTGGATAAAGCTTTCTTTTCTAGTTAAAATGCCTTTAAAAATGAAGTTCTTTGAATTTCAATTTATTCTGAAAACCTCAATTCACATTCAGAAATTTAAAAGGCATTCTCAATTCAATTTTGAAAGGCCAGAGTACAATATTTATAAACTTTAACACTTTTAGCCATTGTCAAGTTTTTTTTTCTAGTTAATTTCTAGTTTTAAAAAAAAATGACAATTTCAATTCATTTGAAGATAATAGCAATTCTGCATCATGTTTGCAACCTCAATTCATATGCAAGAATTGAACTGGAATTTAAAAAAGGCATTCTTAATTCAATTCTGAATGGCCTGAGTAAAACCAGTCTCCTTCAGAAGCTGGATTAGCTGGAGTTTCCAGCAGGGAATTATGCACAAAGTACCCTGCCAAAAAAGCTCATGCTGTATTCTGCAAACCAAAGCAGTATTGAAGGCGGTTTCGGCACGGACTGCGTCTTTTGAAGTACTCTGATTGGTGGGGTTTTCTTTAATGCGAGTGGACTCCATACCGATGAAGACTTGTTCGCTGCTCAGATTTAAGCAGATCTTTAATTCCGTCTCTTAAAAGAGTAGAGCCGCAGGTGGAATGCTAACATAGAGTCTGCGCAGCGGGAAAGCTGGAGATGAAGGTAAAGGCCCCCTCCGAGAGAAATTCCCAACAGCCCTTGAGGCCCACAGGCATAGAGGAAGAAGAAACAACCCTAAAGCCAACACAAAGCCGGGGGTTTTACTTCCAGGAACGCTCTTTCCTACCTCACATTTCCATATGGACATCCTCAGTAATAAACCACTCGGCTCCGGATAATGAGCCCCGTACTTCTGCACTCATTAGCGACTCCCAGGCTCCAGTGCTTTAGCCTGCGACGCTAACCTGACGCCCCACTCATTTAGCTTCGACTCTCCGTTAGCCAAGCAGCTAATTAGCTGCACTGCTTTCTCTTGGCACAGTAAACCTTCGGCCCTGCTCACCACAGGCTAAATCTCCATTAGCCATGAGGCTAATCAACACCGCCAAGCTTTGTTAGCGTGGCAGCGAGTCATTAGCAAGGCTTACTTCAGTCCGCGGTGGACAGATGGAGCTTATTACGTCTCAATGCGTTACAACGGGGCACACCGTAAAGAAAATGTGCTTTCCACTACATAGTTAATGATTGCAGAAAAATATATATGCTTTTATCGAACACTGATGGATTTTGTGAGAAAACAAATCATAAAAGTTCATAAATTTTGTTTAAAAATCATATAAATGTATGAGGTGGCGATTACTTTTGCTTAAGTAAAATGTTTTGCAAAATATAATATAATTTAATAGTATTTTCTGTTTATTTCGATAAATTAAAAAAAATTAAGAAAAAAAATACTGTTTTTTTTAAACAATCCTGAAAGAGATCCACAGTAGGATTTACAGTAGAAACAATAAATATATTTCATTATATTGTATGATTAATATCATATTTTCATAATATGATGGCTTTATTATAAATATGGTGATTATAAATATGGTGAGTGAGTTTATTCTTAAAACAAGGAAAATATATATATCAATTGGGTGAGAAAAATAAACTTAATTCAAAGTTAAAACAAGATTTTTTTTTTTTTTTTCTTGTTTTAAGCATAAGGTCACTTAAATTTGATAGTTGTTTCAGAAAACCATACTTAATACAAGACACAAAATACAAATACTAAGTGGGAAATCTTTTTTTTTTTTTTGCAGTGTATTGTCAAGTGATTGCTGGTTTAGACAGATATCTATGGGAACAATATGCGTCACATGACCAAACATCATCGCTTCATCATCATCATCATCATTTTCACAGTCAACACTACAATACGAAAATGGTGTTTTCAAATTTATCCACTTGTGAGAGTGTCTTCAAAAAGCTTCCTTTCACAGGACAAAAACAAAAGGTTCAGTGAGGCTCCTGATGCCAGCTTGGATAATAATGATTAAACAAAAATCCCTAGTCGTCCATATTGTCTGTGGCATCCATACAGAGTTCACATCATATATCTCCGGACCACCTATACACAATGACCGCGAGTTAATTACTGAGCTGATTTGGCGCACACAGACCTGGCAGCCTCTGAGAACAATAATCCAGCTATCACAGAGCATGATGGGGGAAACAGACCATGTTGTATGTAATTTATACGGCTACATGGAGGTCTGTGCTGTAATTAACATCATCTTTTCCACAGAGCCACTGGCCGACACCGGGCCAAACAAATGAGCGCTGTTTAAAGCAGCTTTTCTGGCCAGCCTGCCGCTGACGGGTCATTAAGATGATTGAGATGATTTTTAGCAAATAAGAAGGAATCAGCGCACACAGTGTCTGTGCATTTAGTAAGCCTGTAATCATCTGATTTACCCCGCAGGCGAGAGCGGTAAATGTAATTCGGATATTCAGAGAGTGGGAACATTTCTTTCATGTTTCTCTCCAAAAATGGCATTTTTGTCTTGTTTTCCATTACAGACATCTACAAATGTTTAAATCAAGATATATTTACTTGAGAATCAGCAAAACAGCTTAAGATATTAGTTTATTTTTCTGAAAAAATGCATCAGAGTGAAGTGAGTTTATGCTTTAAACAAGAAAAAAAATCTGCCACTGGGGTCAGAAAAATACATTTTATTAAAAGGTAAAACGAAGTTATTTTTCTCAATTGAAAAATATTTTTATTTATTTTTTGTTTTAAGCATAAACTCACTTCATTCTGACAAAAAAACAAGATAATGGGCCCTGTTTTAACGATCTAAGTACCTAGGTTGTACCTAGTCTCTTAATGAGTCATGGATGTGTTTTGGATGTTACATGCAATAAACCAATAACAGTCTCATCTCCCATTTCCTTTAAAGGTTGGGAGATTCGCCGTGGTGGATTCGCTATTTACATGGAGGAATTTGCAAGTGGAAAGACTGAACGCTTCTCCAGAGAAGAATCCTTTTCTTTTTAATATTTGGCATGTTTGTGTGCTGCTGTGCATCATAACAAATACTGCACCATTGACTTTAGACCAGGTTTCAGTTGGTCAATGGCGCAGTCGTTTTCAGTTGCCTCAAAATAGCAACACGCTAACAATGCACCTTGAACACACCTTGTTTTCAGACCCATGGGAGCACAAATAGGCGCAAATGCATTTGCTATTTAAACAACGCTGAATGTGAAAATGATAACTGCGTAACTAGCAAAAAACACTTGCGTCGAGTGTATGATAGGGCCCAATATCTTGTCATTTTGCATCTCAAGTAAATGCATGTTGATTTAAGAATGTTTAGATATTTGAAATAGAAAACAAGATAAAAATACTAAGATACTAACACACATTTCCCTTACATTGAGCTAAATTTTATGACCCATTTTATCACAAAATTCAAACAAAAAAACTGCAGTTTTGATGCTTTTTTAATGTGGCGTGACAGATAACTGTACAGGTGCCTCATTTCAAGCGGGAATACGGAGCGCGAGTGAATGCGATCATGACTTCCTCTTCAATACTAGTAACAGAATAAACATGAATGAACATCTGAAGGTATGTTAAAAGATACAGTACAACTTACTGAAACATAATATCTTGTTTCAACAATCGCTCAACAAGTATTTCAGCAGCAGAAAGACGTCAATAAAACAGCTTGAATCAGTGTCTCATAGCATTTACCTCAGGCAAGTCCACAGCTTTTTAGTTCGCCAGAGAAATGAACTCTTTTGCTAAATATATGCACTATATTAGCCTATATATTAATATAGTTATTAATATACTAATATAGCTATTAGGGGTGTACCGTTACACCCCTAATAACTATATTAGCATCCACATCAACGCACAATATCATTCTGTTTATTCTAAGCGCACGCTGCAGTTTTGTCGTCTGTCGCTTTAAATGCTTAAACTCTTAAAGAAGGATGGATTCTGATTGGCTGTAAATGTTTTTATCATTCATCATCTGGAAAAAAAATCATCCTGAAAGTGATTCCAATGATATCGTTCCTCTGTTATTGTTATAGTTGTGCTGTGGACTCTGCTAAAATTATTTTTAAAACTATGTCTTTACCGTTATTGTTATAGATATCGTCCTTGATGTGAACAGGCCTTAATATTAATGATTCATTGCATTTAAGAGCACTTCTCTCACATACAAAGCAGGAATGTCCAGGCGATGAAACACGTACATTAGTGCATGGACTCACCCCAAACATTTGCCTTAAATCTGGGTCCCGGAAGCGGAAGGGGATGTTGGAGACGTGTAACCGCTTGGGCTGCTGTTTTTCCGTGGAGTCTGAATGTGGCACCTGCTGGGAAACTTCTGTTTGCGTCACATCTTCCGTCTGTCCAAGGAAAACAAAGACAAAAGAGCCGTCCATGCATTAGTGTACATAGCCACAGGTTAGACTCACAGTGAAGAAAAAAACAAACAAATGAAGGATAGTAAGTTAGCCTACTTATCCACGGCTATCATTTTTCATTTCAGCGGCACGCGGATAAACAGACGTTGAGTTATGGTGGCCTACCTGAGGTCATGCATCTATGATACGATTATTAATCTCCACCTGTTACTGTCTGAGGAGTCTAAACACACAAGATATACTGACAAATATCCGGCAAACACACTCACACTCAGGCCAGTGGCTTGTTGTTTCCATCATTATGTTGATGATCCGCCACAAATGAAACTTCAGACGCGTGTGACAGATGTTTTCTCTCTCTCCGCTAGCTCAGTCGAGCAGAACGACACACACACTCATTTTCATGTGCTCGCTTACAGCAGCATGTCATCAGAATGTCATCACTGAGGTAAAAAATGTTCAGATTCATTCAAACACACACACATGTACACACACACAACAGCAACAACAGCAACAAATCTCCCCAGAGCATCATGGGCTTCATCAAAACATCAACACAGAGCACCAACATTATTGCATCAGCTCATAACGGAGACAAACACACACATACAGCACTCGCACAAACACATGCAGTCAGTTCGAAAAGTGATTTGGTGAATCTCACGAAAACATAAAAGTATCCTGTAAGTGCAATTGCTTACACTCTTAAAAATAAAGGTTCTTTATTGGCATTGATGTTTCCATGAACCTTTAACATCCGTGGAATGTCTCCATTCCACAAAAAGTTATTTATAGTGGAAAAGGTTCTTTAGATTTTTAAAATGTAAGAAAAAATGGTTAGGCTATTCTGTTGACTGTAAGATTATTTGGGGAACCAAAAATAGTTCTTCTATGGCATTGCTTTGAAAAACCCCTATTGAAACTTCATATGTAGGAGAGGAACAGAGTCAAATTTAAGTCATTATTCACTTAAAAACTGCTCTGCTGCAGGTCTCAAATGTCAATATTATTATTGTTAACTAAAACCATAAAAAAAAAAAAAAATTATTTGAAATAAAATAAACTTTCAGCTTCAACATTTCTAATTTTCATTTAACTTAACTTGATGTACTAAAATAAACTAAAACTGAAATAGAAATGAATAAAAACTATATAGACAAAAATCTAAACACAAAAAAATACTAAAAGTTTAAAATGAAAATGGAAAATATAAAGATAAAATCGAATTCAAACTAAAACGTAACAAAACGTCAGCTCTGATTTCATATCACTGATTCCGGTTGGCGCCGAGATGGGCGCCGCCATCTTAGTTTACCCCGCTGTTCGCAGAGTCCTGTCAGTCGGATTTACAGCACATGAATTCATCAGTTTCTCCTGAAATATATGCAAGTAAGTGGCTGGTGAACTGGAATAATAATAGAGTAAACTTTATAGGCCCATTATGTGTGTCTGATATGAATAAATGTCAGCAAATTACATTTGAATGGATTGTTATTGCTGCTTCCACTGACGTCTGACATCAGTGTGTATTTTATAAACTCTAAATGTATTGTTTTACTGGTGCATATTTAAATGTCTGAAACCTAAAAAAAAAAACATTATGTGGCTGAAAACACTGCATAGATGTGATATATGACAAGAGTTTGAATCTGGCAGTTATATGACGATGAACATTCTAAATCCCATATGTGGGACCGTACGCCCAGGGGCACAGAAATAAAAATCCCATATGTGGGACCGTACCGCTCAAAGGGTTAATGGCGTATAACAAATACTATCACTACATATAAGTTTTAAAGGTGACCTATAATGCCCCTTTTTACAAGATGTAATATAAGTCTCTGGTGTCCCCAGAATGTGTCTGTGAAGTTTCAGCTCAAAATACCCCATAGATCATTTATTATAGCATGTTGTAAAAGCCCATTTTTGAGTGGAAGGTAGGGCTGCACAATTATGACAAAAATCATAATTGTCGATTATTCCCTTGAAATTGTAATTGTGATTATTAATTACATTTAATGATGTTTTGAATAGCTTTATACCATTGTTTGAAGCAACTGCATGCCATATTTTATGTAAAAAAAACAAACAAACAAAAAAACAACATGCTGAAAATACTGGTTTGGTTTCTTCTTTAAATAAAAAAAGTAAACATATGCATGTAATAATAACAGGGGCTTTCGCACCATGTTGTTCTAGGAACTTAGTTATAGGAACTAGCCACCAGGGTGTTTCTCCAAGAACTAATCTTCCCCTAGGGCCATTTTCCCGGTTTCATTCGCACCGGAAGTAGGAACTCTGAAGTGACGTAAACTGCGCTTGTTGTTGTGACTTTTATTTTGACGGTGCTGAGAACAGTTCAGCCAGAGCCTGAGCACACAGCGCTTGCATTCTCCATCTTCATTAGTTTACGATCTGTTTAACAGTCCTAATACATTATTAAGAAAGTAGAGAGTATATGAAAAAGTATTAGCTTGTGGTTGATGCCTAATGTCACTAGCTGAGTAGAAATACATAATCATGTTTTGCTTGGTCTGCTCAAAGTTGCACTGGATTGTCTTCTTATCGTAGGGTTGAGAGGTCCATCTATCACTGTTTTCCATGTTTGTAGAGTTAGTTTGTGGAGTAAATATATAGGCTGTGTACACAGCTTTTTCAAAATGGCGGGTGCTGGTGTTACGCGTTTGTTCGACCAGTCAGCGTACATTTTGTGCTGGGTTAGACGTTTTATACTCTGAAGTAGCCGTGATTCGCCTCTCACAATGTCACATGCTCTAAACACACCTCTTAAATACGCAGAACATTTTTGTTGTAATCGTGCCTTTTAATTGTTTTAAAACCATTTCAGTCTAAACTTCTGATATACGCGCACAGAAAGCTGTCTGTCAGAAGGCACGTTGTGTGAGTATTAAACTAAGTTCTCTTTCATGTCTTATGCTTAAACTGTTAAAAACACTCAAAATTCACATAAACAGTCGGTTTTGTCTGCGAACAAAAACAGCAGGTAAAGAAATCACGTGTATATTAGATCTGTGTATTAAAGTGACAGCAGCATAATATACAGAACTTACAGAAAATCACTTTAGTAGCTTTAATAAGAATACATTTCTTCCTTGAATGCTGCTGTTAAATGCTCTGGCGAGGAGATAAACATGGTGGACTGTGTACAACTCACTCAGGGGAGGAGCTAAGCTAATAGGGTAGAGTACATCAGCAGTTGTGGGCGGGGCCTAAGCAATGTGAAGTCACATTGCATAGAGACTGCAAACGGCTTATTCTGAGACACTGCTTATGATTTATGGGGATTAAAAAAAGGAGTGGGTGGATTTTTACCATTATAGTGTACATATTATGTTCAAACACCATGTAAAAGTGAATTTTGCATAACAGGTCCCCTTTCATTTAAATAAAAAATATTTAAATATATTTCTTCTGTTTGAACTACGGAAATGAAAACTGGGGGAATGTGCTTAATGATCATATAAAGAATTATTTTTCTTTAAGCAAAACATAATTTCTTATTTTTCCTTTTGATTTTGATTTCTGAAACTTGACCTTGTAGTTTTCGCTCTTATACATGCAGAACACAGCCTAGTGTGAGTGTGGAATCATGCAGCGTGTGATTTATGATCACATGTATGTTCATGCAGACGCATGCAGTACGTAATTCATTACACACACTCTCGATGTGCTGTTCCGCTGCAGGGAGGAGTGTGATACATCGTTCTCATTTATCTCCCGGCATTAATCACCCCAGCAGCATCATCATCATCATCATCACCACCATAACGACCATGGGCTTTATTGTTGCTATTATCATAATCACTGTCCCCGCAGTAACGACGCTCGTTTGTGCTCTTTTATGGCTCTCGCCTGCGCACTGACACGCAGTGTTCTCACTGACAGCTGTCTGATTCAATCGCTCTCGGGCTCCAGGTGAAGACAGGGCCACCAACCCCGGCCTCCTCCACCCACCCTCACTGCAGCCTGGGTAATGAGCGGACCCGTGAGGGTAATGTCAGAGAATCGTTTCTATCTTTTGTTCGTTCTATCCTTTCTTCTTGACTTTTGTTAATTCATCCTTTCTTTTTTATTTCTTTTCTATTTGTTTGTACTTTCTTTTGTCCATTCATTGCCATTTCTTTCATTTGTTTGTCCTTTCTTTCTTTCTTTCATTCTTTCTTTTGTTTGTTCTTACTTCCTTCTTTTCATCCTTTCTTTCTTCATTCTTTCGTTCATCATTTCTTTCTTTTGTTCATTCATCCTTTTTTTCTTTCATCCTTTCTTTTAATAATTCATTCATTTGTTAGTTTGTTCTTTCGTTTGTCCTTTCTATTGATTTATTTTTCTTGTAAGCATAAACCTCAATAAATGTTCATTTATTCATTCCTTTTCTTTTTTTTTGAAAATCATGCTCAATGAAGCGCTTTTAATAAGACACACTCTTCATCAGAACAATAATCATTTATTATAAGGTTTAAGGACAGGGCCGTGAGCCTTTATCAGCCGCAGAAAGACTATAAGAGAGTGATCTGCAGAGCAGTGAGATATCCACAGAACGAGATTAACTAGCAAGCGTGTCCACCTTTCTGCTACGCTAAATTATTCATGCTACACCATGTTCACGCTCCTCTGAAGACATAAAGAAAACAGGCCAGGAGGAGAAGAGGAAGAAGACCATTACTGCACTGACAAAACTACCAAACACATTTGAGCTTTTTTTCTTATTCACACCTTAAAATGAATGCAAATACCATCAACACAATACAAGAACTGCGTAAGGATTGGTGTTCACGTGGCCCAATGCACTGAATAAATTGTGTTGGTATTTAGTCACAGTAGCATCAATTAATGTCCCGACTGCATAAAGCAGGAATGATGCAAACAGACACGGCACTTATTTGGTGTCACTCTGTCTGTGAGCGAGAGATAGTAATACTGCGCGAGCGAAACATGACAGTGATTATGTCATTATAACAGCACAGAGTGTGACACATCGTTACAATCGTGTCAAGCGGTCTCTCTCTGCTCATTATTTTGGACAGAGGAGCATGTACTCCCAAAACACGCTGCCTCACACTGTGGCTTCTTGCACAGGTTCCTCCATGGCTTAATAATCAGTGAATATTTTAGCAATGACTTATGGGAGATGAACCCCATCCACTCCGGGACGTTCCAGGACACACAGGTTCATCTAATGATGTCAAGATATGTTTCTAGTGTGAGCTGAATGAGATCTGACGCTAGTTTCTTGTAATGAAATCAAAATTCATAGTCTTTATGCAACTTCCTGGTCTTGTTGGTCTCACTTACAGACATGCAAACCTCTCATAGGCCTCTTATGTTTTGTTGGAAGTATTTGCTTTTCCTTCATAAAAATATAATAACTTTCTACACCTCCAAAATGTCTGGTTTCATCAACTGCTCTTATTTTTCATCATCCTGTCGTGTAGAGAAACTTTTTACCAATTTTGCGCCATAAATTAATCATGATACTGTACCTTCAAAAGTTTTGGGTCAGTAAGATTTTTTTTTTTTTTAAGAAATTGATACTTTATACCTTAATTCTTAACCAAATTAATACCAACCAAAAACTGCAAGCCATTAAATAAACAGAAAAGCAAAAACATAACAGCAGGGAAAAAAAAAAAGTTTTTTTCTCACTCGTTTCTTCAAAAAAAAAAAAAAAAAAAAACGATAGCATAAGTGCTCCTATTTATAAAAACGGTTGAAACTCTAGTTTCAACCGTAACTCTAGTTGAAAAACTTTATATTATATGTACACTAAACAAAACTGGTGTAGGATTTACTTTGAAAAAAACTTTTCACTCAGAAATTGTCAGTAAATTTTTGCATCTTACAATTCTGTCTCTTTTAGAATTTCGAGTTTACATCTTGCAATTCTGTCTCTTTTTAAAGTTCTGAGTTTACATTATGTAATTCTATATTACAAAAAAAAAAAATCTGAGTATATATTTCCCCCTGAGAATTCCGAGCTTACATCTTGCAATTCAATTTTTTTTTTAATTTTGAGTTTACTTCTTGCAATTCTGTCTCTTTTTATAATTCCAAATTACATATTGCAATTCTCTTTTAGAATTCTAAGTTTACGTCTTGCCATTGTCTTTTTTTAGAATTCTGAGTTTACTTGAATTTACATCTCGCAATTCTCTTTTTGCTCAAAATTCTGAGTTTACATATCGCAATTCTGTCCTTTTTTTCAGAATTCTGAGTTTACAACTCGCAATTCTTTTTTTCTCCACAGAAAACGCAATTTTCTTTCCCAGAATTGCTAGTTTAAATCTCGCAATTATGGGTTTATATTTTGCAATTCAATTCTGAGTTCATATCTCACAATTCAATTCTGAGTTTATATCTCGCAGTTCAATTCTGAGTTCATATCTCACAATTCAATTCTGAGTTTATATCTCGTATTTCAATTCTGAGTTTATATCTCACAATTCAATTGTGAATTTGTATCTCGCAATTCAATTCTGAGTATATATCTTGCAATTATAACTTTTCCTCAGAATTCTGAGTTTATATCTTGCAATTCAATTCTGAGTTTATATCTCGCAATTCAATTCTGAGTTCATATCTTGCTAATAATTTCTGAGTTTATATTTCGCAATTCAATTCTGAGTTTATATCTCACAATTTAATTGTGAGTATATCTTGCAATTCTAACTTTTTCCTCAGAATTGTGAGTTTAAATCTTGCAATTCTGAGTTTATATCTCACAATTCAATTCTGAGTTTATATCACTCACAATTCTAGGTTTATTGTGAGATATAAACTCAGAATTAACCGAATTGTGAGATATAATTGTGAAAACAAAAGTTCTGAGAATTGTTAATTTTTATCTCACAATTCTGAGTTTATATCTCGCAATTCAATTCTGTGATTATATCTTGCAATTCAATTCTGAGTTCATACAAACTTTTTTCTTCTCAGAATTGTGAGTTTATATCTTGCAATTCTACTATTTCAGAATTTTCCAGAATCTTCTTGTTTGGACTTTTCTTGCTATATAATTCCGAGTTTATATCTCGCAATACTGAGATATCTCACAGTTCTAGGTTTATTGTCCAAATTGTGAGATATAATTGTGAAAACAAAAGTTCTGAGAATTTTTCATTTTTGTCTTGCAATTCTAAGTTAATTTCTTGCAATTCTGACTTTCTTTTTCAGAATTGAGAGAAAAATGTCTGGAA
The DNA here is from genome assembly GCA_037101425.1 of Elopichthys bambusa. Lineage (NCBI taxonomy): Eukaryota > Metazoa > Chordata > Actinopteri > Cypriniformes > Xenocyprididae > Elopichthys > Elopichthys bambusa. The sequence goes on from CM074435.1 coordinate 5,651,021, forward strand.
ATGTCTTGTCTGGACTTTTCTTCTTAGACTTGCAAGTTTATATCTCACAATTTTGTCTTTTTTTTCCTCAGAATTGCGAGATAAAAGTCTAAATTGTGAGATATAAACTAAAAATTGTGGGCAAAAAGACAAAATTGTGAGATAAAAGTCTTTTTTTTAAAATTCTGGAAACAAGCTTCCATAGAAACAGCACTATTTGCATGTTTTCAGCACGCGTGTCTGCATGTTTAACGCACCGTTGCTGTGTTGGTTCCGGTGCTGATGGCTGGCGTGTTGCTGTCAGCGTTGGCCAGATCGCTGTGAGTCTGTGCCGGCGAGTAGAGCGTCAAGCCGTGATCTGGAACTCGGTTCTGTCCTGCGTAGTCTTGCGTGGGAAGAGCGTGTGTCGCGCCGAACTCTGCTGGGATGCCGTTCTGCGCGGGATGCGCATACTGCGGGGTGTACGTCTGGGCCATCGCGTCCGCCGGATTGGTGGCCTCCTGATTACCCTGGAAACATGAATGCAAATGAAAGTCAAGTCAAGTTACCTTTATTTATATAGTGCTTTTTACAATGCAGATTGTGTCAAAGCAGCTTTACAGTGATAACTGGTATATAATTTTGGCTGCACAGCAGCTCTTAAAGAAAATGGTGTCAATGCAGGCAGATGCAAAGCATTTACATTAAACCCCTGCGGCCTTCGCATATAGGGCTGTATTTTCAAACTGAACAATGCAGTGCATGTCTGAGGTGTTTTTATCCTTCCAAATGCGCCTCTGATGGGCCGATCAGGGAATACGGCTGCCCTGCACTTTAAATAGGCCACGAAAACAACGATCACAATCTCACGGATGATTACAGACACGCTTGATCATTACTAATGAACAGACTTTGTGTTGTAGAAGCCGCTCAGAGGACTAGAGGCCACTGGGATTTTCGACAGTGCAGAAAAAAGGAAATCAGTCTCCTTACGATGTTTTGACTGAGAGCTTTGATTTTCCTGACAGGTTACTAATGTTAACAGCGGTCGACGCTCAGACAGGCGCTTTAACACGTCTTCACATAAACACTTTCTGCTCAGTGCTGTTAAAGACAAGTTGTTTGTCAAGCTACATACTCCCTATGAACCCTGCTGTTTTATATTTGATATGTACATTTCTAAGGCCTCGAAATGATCAACTTTGCTGAAAAACCTGTTGTACACAATCTACTACATGCCTTCTGTCATCTGATTGATATGTTTTTAGCAAATGAAAGCCTTTTAGTATAATTATAAAAACGTCCCCCTTCAGCTTGTTTGTGTCTTGTAGCTGTGAAAACTTTACTGATTTATAAAGTTAAACTTTATATTGTTAGCAATATTTCAAGATGAACACTTACTGGACTGAAGCAACTTAGGTACACTTGATTATCCATAATTCTTTTTTTTCCCTTTTTTTTTTTTTTGCATTTCCTTCATAAAAATATAATAGCTTGCTACGCCTCCAAAACGACTGGTTTCATCAACTGCTCTTGTTAAAATTATGTTAAAATGTATCAAATATGACCATCAGGCTTTTGAGGAGCGTTTATTACTTCATCTCTCAATAACCACTGTATTGCATTGCATTATATGTTTTAAAACTACAGAGCTTTTATAAAACTAAACATTTAAATATATTATTAAAACAAATTATTGGCAGATATAGAGAGACGACTGATATTTATAAGCATATCTGCTATACTGTAAAAAAGATGTCATTGATTTACATTACAAGCTTTCAGAACAGCCATATAAATATCAACATTTGAACCAAATTGCATATTGTTGCACAGTTTGGGATTTTTTTTCTCCATATTCTCACTATATAACTATAAACTAGAAGTTTTTCGCATTTCATGGAGAGAGAGAATGAGAGAGAACATCATTATACGATTATGTTGGCACTGGTGGAATTGCATTGGCATGGTTCAAATCTTACTTATCTGAACGTTATCAGTTTGTAGTAGTAAACGAAGAGGTGTCATATCGATCACAAGTTCAATATGGAGTACCACAAGGCTCAGTACTAGGATTGTTACTTTTCATGCTACCCTTGGGAGATATCATTAGGAAGCATGGCATTAGTTTTCACTGTTACGCTGATGATACTCAGCTCTATATTTCTTCGCGCCCTGATGAAACTTACCAATTCACAAAATTAACGGAATGCAAAGCTGGCATAAAAAATTGGATGACCAGTAATTTCTTACTACTAAATTCAGAAAAAACAGAGATTCTAATTTTTGGACCAAAACCTTCTTCACGTAATAACCTAGAATGTTGTCTAACACTTGATGGCTGCTCTGTTAAGTCTTCGTCATCAGTTAGGAACCTGGGTGTGCTCTTTGATACCAATCTTTCATTTGAAGGCCATGTTTCTAGCATCTGTAAAACCGCATTCTTCTATCTTAAAAATATATCTAAACTATGCTCTCAATGACAAATGCGGAACAGTTAGTTCATGCGTTCATGACCTCAAGGCTAGATTACTGTAACGCTTTACTGGGTGGTTGCCCTGCTCGCCTGTTAAACAAACTACAGCTGGTCCAAAACGCAGCAGCTAGAGTTCTTACTAGAACCAGGAAGTATGACCATATTAGCCCGGTTCTATCAACACTGCATTGGCTCCCTATTAAACATCATATAGATTTTAAAATCTTGCTACTTATTTACAAAGCACTAAATGGTTTAACTCCCCAGTACCTGAGCGAGCTATTAATGCATTATAGTCCTTTACATCTATTGCGATCTCAGAATTCTGGACAATTGATAATTTGATTATTTTGATACCTAGAATATCAAAATTAACTGCAGGCAGTAGATCCTTTTCCTATTTAGCACCTAAACTTTGGAACAGTCTTCCTATTGCTGTTCGGGAAGCAGACACACTCTGTCAGTTTAAATCTAGACTAAAAACACATCTGTTTAAACTTGCATATACATACCACATTATCTACTTCTATAATTCAAATCATGTAAATTGTTAGGCTGCATAGATTAGGTCAGCCAGAACCGGGAACACTTCCCACAACACCTGATGTACTCGCTACATCATAAGCAGGATGGCATCTATGCTAATATTAGTCTCTCTCTGTTTATCCCGAGGTTTGCCGCAGCCTGCCAGATCCAGGCCGTATCCACCTGCGCCTAGACATGGTGATAATGCAGCCCTGACGTCTCAACTAAACTATCCCATGCGAAGGCCACTTTTCCTTTCCTTTCTCTATGTATAGATAAAACGTTATCAAAATTATTCCAGTTTGCATAGATCCGCGGACACAACAAATTTTTCTGTATTATGCGGACCAGTAAAGTAATTTGGCAAATATCACTTTTTTTAAAAAGACCAAGCTACTACGCACATACACACTCAAACACACAAACCTATAGACTAAACATGTAAATGAACGGCAAGAAAGCATTAAAGGTATTTGGTTTTCAGTAGGAAAAGTGTAATTTAAGCGGACCCTAAAGTAATAATTAACAATTTTTTATGACGGAAATTATTAAATCAAAAACCAACTTTAGCTTGATAAGAATTTTCCTATTGTCACTGTGAAGCTGCTTTGAAACAATATGTATTGTGAAAAGCGCTACATAAATGAAGATGACTTGACTTGACTATATCATACTATATAAGCCATAAAAGCCTGATGTATAATATGATACTTAACAAAATATGCAAACTTTTATTCCATAAAATTATGTGTGTACAACTTGTCAGAACTGTGCTAGCTAACCATGTGCTGATTAGCATAGTTGAGCTAGGCTTAAAAGTATCTAAAATTGTCACTACCGAAACAGTCACGACTGAAACATGTGGTAAAGTTTCGGTTGTGACATTGTTTTTTGAGTGTTATTCGATAAAATTTAGTTTTTGTGTGTGTACAACTGTTCAGAACTGTGCTATCTAACCATGTGTTGATTAACATCTTTGAGTTAGGCTCAAAAGTATCTAAAATTGTCACTACTGAAACAGTCACGACCAAAACATGTCATCATTGTTGTGGTAGCGACAAAAGAGAACAAATAATTATCTATTTAAGGGAAATAAACAAAATTTTAGTACAGTTATGTAAATCATTAGTACTTTAAAATGTTTTAGTATGCGAGTTAAAATTCTGTATTGCGATGTATCAACACATTACTGTCACAACCGAAAATATGTAGTCACGACCGAAACATGGGATGTTTTGTCACAAATAAAGTATACTGAATTTTCAACTAAGATGTTATTATAGTGCTTGCTTCAATGTATATTCAAACTAATAAATCCTTAACTTTGAAATCAGTATGATAAACTTTATGCCTTTTACAAAGAAAGATTGGATTCAAAATACAACAAATCTCATAAATTACACTTGAAATATTGTTAAAATTGTAATTATTGATTTACCTGTGAAAACTTTTTTAAAAAGTAGCAAAAAAATATATAGGTATGGTAGATGTAAACAAAATCTTAATAGGTCAGTGTAATCCTTCTTATTAAATTATTTATCATTGTGTTTCGGTAGTGACACATTTGGGTAGAGGAAAAATATTCCAAAACTTTCTGAAAATACATTAACTGCACAATTACGAGAAATGTGTACCTTTTTTCAATTTGCATACATACAAAATTTGTTGTTGTTTTTTAAGATGTTTCCAACTCTGACTTTGAACCAATTCTGCAGAATGGCCCATATATACACATAAATAATTCCAAGATATAGATCACTGTGTTTCATGGCACAATTTCACCGGAAATAAGACTTATGGGTAATAATAAATAAATAAACATCTGTATTAAACAGATAAAGCAAAAGGAATCTCTGAAAGCAGGAGGAAGATAAATGCACTGGATTTTCACCGTTGCCTGTTCTGGTTGTGGTAATTTTGTGTTCGTCTCAACTGTTGTTCCTGCAGATCTTTTCCTGGAGTCTTAAAGAGCCGAGAACCGTCAGCCACTGTATATGAGTGGGAATTAAATCTACACAGAGAGTTTTTGAACAAACCACATGTCCTAATTAAAGCCAAGGGTCTACAGATGAAACAGGACGACTGTACCGTGAGATCAGCTCATAGTCGCTTTCTGTCTGTTTCATTGTCTCTTTATTCCTGTTTGTTCTGTGTAACTACCAGGGTCAGAAACTAGAGCAAAATCCCACCTAAAGTGACTAAAATAACCATACATTCAAAATGTGGGTGCAAAAAATGCCACTTAACTTCACGTAAATAACGTTTATCTGTTATTAAAATTTGATATACTTCATTATATTATATTCAAGACCTTTCCAGGTAAATGTTATCATTAAGGTAAATAATTTCTGGACACTGGTAAAGACTATTTTCCATTTTTCATTAAATTACTCTTTCCTCTCTTTCTGTCTTTACCACCTCAGCTTTATGTGTTTTATTGTTGTAACATTTACAACATAAGTGAAAATAGTGCAAAGCAAGAATATATAATTGAAATTGTTAACAATTATGCAGAATAATTAACATAAAACTCGTTACCCAGTTTGACTCTTACATTAAATATTCCTACAAAACCAATAAAATAAATCTTTTTCTGTGTCTTTGCTGAGTTTGTGTTTCTGCTGCTGCGTCATTCTGATCCCGGATCAGTTCAGAGCGGCTCTCTAACATACGTTCAGAACCATGAAACCATGAAATCTACTCTGCTCTGGCAGCACAACAGTTTTCAACACTGATAATAATCATAAATATTTCTTGAGCATCAAATCATCATATTAGAATGATTTCTGAAGGATCATGTGACACTGAAGACTGGAGGAATGATGCTGAAAAATCAGCTTTGATCACAGGAATAAATTACATTTTAACATATATTCACACAGAAAACAGCTATTTTAATTTGTAATAATATTTCACATTATGATTGTTCTTTATTGTATTATTGATCAAATAAATGCAGCCTTGGTGAGCAGATGACACTTCTTTAAAAAAATGTTTCAACGGTAGTGTATATTTTATCTTTTATAACAAATATATAAAACATAAAATTATTATAAACGAAAGATTATAAATATTATAAAATACTCTGCAGTATGCAAGTATTCAAGTCCCAAAAGCAAACAAACTCAACTTACTGTACTAACCCGCAAACACAATCTAGTGCACTTAACACCTCTGATAACACACTTTCATGACGCAACACAAAACACGGTACAAAGCAGCATTGAGTTTCAAAGCAGCGCAGCAGTGAAACACACACACGGGCTCTTTAAAAAGGGCAGCGCTCCGAGTCACACGGGGAGAAGAAGGAGCTTATTAGCAAAACACAAAGCCACGCTTGCTGCCGTCTGATCTCTGCTGCCGCTCTGAAGTGTGTGACAAACACATTTTCTGGGGGCAGATGAACCAGACGAGAAAAAAGAGGCTGGTAAATCAGAGGAGACGCCGGCGTCCTGGAGAGACCTTCAACCCCTCAGAGTCCAGCGCCGATGCCCTCGCATCCCACACAATCACACAGACACGTGCGCTAATTACTGCTCACACGCCTTCAGAGAGACAGAAGAGAGCCGTCAGGGTGGGCCGAGGTCTCGTACACCTCTCAAATCAGACAGACATTCATGACCTGAAAAAGGTGCACTCTTCTATACTGTTAACATATCACATCATGAGCTCATTAACAGATGACCGCCCACATTTACATAATCAGTATTCAGATACTCAAACCTTCCTGATGTAAACTAGATAAGTACAAATTAAGTACACTATCTTTGAAAAGTTTGGCATTGGTATTATTTTTTTGAAAGAAGTCTCTTCACCAAGGCTGCACTCATTCGATTAAAAATACAAGAAAAACAGTAATATTGTAAAAATTTGCAAGTCATTTGCGAGTTTTAAAGTCAGAATTGCGTGTTATAAAGTGATATATGGCAATATATATGACTTTATAATTTGCAATTCTGACTTTACAACTCACATTTCTGACTTGTTAAAACTCGCAATTCTGACTTTATATCACACAATTCTGACTTTATAACTCGCAATTCTGACTTTAAAACTCGCAATTCTGACTTTATAATTTGCAATCCTGACTTTATATCACGCAATTCTGACTTTAAAACTCGCAATTCTGACTTTATAATTTGCAATCCTGACTTTATATCACGCAATTCTGACTTTATAACTCGCAATTCTGAATTATAACTCACAATTATGACTTTATAATTCAATTCTGACTTTATATCACGCAATTCTGACTTTATAACACGCAATTCTGACTTTAAAACTCGCAATTCTGAATTATAACTCACAATTCTGACTTTATATCTCACAATTCTGACTTTATATCACGCAATTCTGACTTTAAAACTCGCAATTCTGACTTTTTAAAACTCGCAATTCTGACTTTATAATTTGCAATTCTGACTTTATAATTTGCAATTCTGACTATAACTCACAATTCTGATTTTATATCACACAATTCTGATTTTATAATTTGCAATTCTGACTTTAAAACACGCAATTCTGACTTTATAATTTGCAATTTTGACTTTATAATTTGCAATTCTGACTTTATAATTTGCAATTCTGACTATAACTCGCAATTCTGATTTTATATCACGCAATTCTAACTTTATATCACGCAATTCTGACTTTATATCTCGCAATTCTGACTTTATAACTCGCAATTCTGACTTTATATCACGCAATTCTGAATTATAACTCACAATTCTGACTTTATAATTTACAATTCTGACTTTAAAACTTGCAATTCTGACTTTATAATTTGCAATTCTGACTTTATAACTCACAATTCTGACTTTTTAAAACTCGCAATTCTGACTTTATAATTTGCAATTCTGACTTTAAAACTCGCAATTCTGACTTTTTAAAACTCACAATTCTGACTTTATAATTTGCAATTCTGACTATAACCCGCAATTCTGATTTTATATCTCGCAATTCTGATTTTATATCACGCAATTCTAACTTTATATCACACAATTCTGACTTTATATCTCGCAATTCTGACTTTATAACTCGCAATTCTGACTTTATATCACGCAATTCTGAATTATAACTCACAATTCTGACTTTATAATTTACAATTCTGACTTTAAAACTTGCAATTCTGACTTTATAATTTGCAATTCTGACTTTATAACTCGCAATTCTGACTTTATATCACGCAATTCTGAATTATAACTCACAATTCTGACTTTATAATTTACAATTCTGACTTTATAATTTGCAATTCTGACTTTATAATTTGCAATTCTGACTTTATAACTCACAATTCTGACTTTTTAAAACTTGCAATTCTGACTTTATATCACGCAATTCTGACTTTATAATTTGCAATTCTGACTTTAAAATTCGCAATTCTGACTTTTTAAAACTCGCAATTCTGACTTTATAATTTGCAATTCTGACCATAACTTGCAATTCTGACTTTATAATTTGCAATTCTGACTATAACTCGCAATTCTAATTTTATATCACGCAATTCTAACTTTATATCACACAATTCTGACTTTATATCTCGTAATTCTGACTTTATAACTCGCAATTCTGACTTTATATCACGCAATTCTGAATTATAACTCACAATTCTGACTTTATAATTTGCAATTCTGACTTTATAACTCACAATTCTGACTTTTTAAAACTCGCAATTCTGACTTTATAATTTGCAATTCTGACTTTAAAACTCGCAATTCTGACTTTTTAAAACTCACAATTCTGACTTTATAATTTGCAATTCTGACCATAACTCGCAATTCTGACTTTATATCACACAATTCTGACTTTATAACTCGCAATTCTGACTTTATATCATGCAATCCTGATTTTATATCTCGCAATTCTGATTTTATATCACGCAATTCTAACTTTATATCACACAATTCTGACTTTATATCTCGCAATTCTGACTTTATAACTCGCAATTCTGACTTTATATCACGCAATTCTGAATTATAACTCACAATTCTGACTTTATAATTTACAATTCTGACTTTAAAACTTGCAATTCTGACTTTATAATTTGCAATTCTGACTTTATAATTTGCAATTCTGACTTTATAACTCACAATTCTGACTTTTTAAAACTTGCAATTCTGACTTTATATCACGCAATTCTGACTTTATAATTTGCAATTCTGACTTTAAAATTCGCAATTCTGACTTTTTAAAACTCGCAATTCTGACTTTATAATTTGCAATTCTGACCATAACTTGCAATTCTGACTTTATAATTTGCAATTCTGACTATAACTCGCAATTCTAATTTTATATCACGCAATTCTAACTTTATATCACACAATTCTGACTTTATATCTCGTAATTCTGACTTTATAATTTGCAATTCTGACTTTATAACTCACAATTCTGACTTTTTAAAACTCGCAATTCTGACTTTATAATTTGCAATTCTGACTTTATAATTTGCAATTCTGACTATAACTCACAATTCTGATTTTATATCACACAATTCTGATTTTATAATTTGCAATTCTGACTTTAAAACACGCAATTCTGACTTTATAATTTGCAATTTTGACTTTATAATTTGCAATTCTGACTTTATAATTTGCAATTCTGACTATAACTCGCAATTCTGATTTTATATCACGCAATTCTAACTTTATATCACACAATTCTGACTTTATATCTCGCAATTCTGACTTTATAACTCGCAATTCTGACTTTATATCACGCAATTCTGAATTATAACTCACAATTCTGACTTTATAATTTACAATTCTGACTTTAAAACTTGCAATTCTGACTTTATAATTTGCAATTCTGACTTTATAATTTGCAATTCTGACTTTATAACTCACAATTCTGACTTTTTAAAACTCGCAATTCTGACTTTATAATTTGCAATTCTGACTTTAAAACTCGCAATTCTGACTTTTTAAAACTCACAATTCTGACTTTATAATTTGCAATTCTGACTATAACCCGCAATTCTGATTTTATATCTCGCAATTCTGATTTTATATCACGCAATTCTAACTTTATATCACACAATTCTGACTTTATATCTCGCAATTCTGACTTTATAACTCACAATTCTGACTTTATATCACGCAATTCTGAATTATAACTCACAATTCTGACTTTATAATTTACAATTCTGACTTTAAAACTTGCAATTCTGACTTTATAATTTGCAATTCTGACTTTATAACTCGCAATTCTGACTTTATATCACGCAATTCTGAATTATAACTCACAATTCTGACTTTATAATTTACAATTCTGACTTTAAAACTTGCAATTCTGACTTTATAATTTGCAATTCTGACTTTATAATTTGCAATTCTGACTTTATAACTCACAATTCTGACTTTTTAAAACTTGCAATTCTGACTTTATATCACGCAATTCTGACTTTATAATTTGCAATTCTGACTTTAAAATTCGCAATTCTGACTTTTTAAAACTCGCAATTCTGACTTTATAATTTGCAATTCTGACCATAACTTGCAATTCTGACTTTATAATTTGCAATTCTGACTATAACTCGCAATTCTAATTTTATATCACGCAATTCTAACTTTATATCACACAATTCTGACTTTATATCTCGTAATTCTGACTTTATAACTCGCAATTCTGACTTTATATCACGCAATTCTGAATTATAACTCACAATTCTGACTTTATAATTTGCAATTCTGACTTTATAACTCACAATTCTGACTTTTTTAAACTCGCAATTCTGACTTTATAATTTGCAATTCTGACTTTAAAACTCGCAATTCTGACTTTTTAAAACTCACAATTCTGACTTTATAATTTGCAATTCTGACCATAACTCGCAATTCTGACTTTATATCACACAATTCTGACTTTATAACTCGCAATTCTGACTTTATATCATGCAATCCTGATTTTATATCTCGCAATTCTGATTTTATATCACGCAATTCTAACTTTATATCACACAATTCTGACTTTATATCTCGCAATTCTGACTTTATAACTCGCAATTCTGACTTTATATCACGCAATTCTGAATTATAACTCACAATTCTGACTTTATAATTTACAATTCTGACTTTAAAACTTGCAATTCTGACTTTATAATTTGCAATTCTGACTTTATAATTTGCAATTCTGACTTTATAACTCACAATTCTGACTTTTTAAAACTTGCAATTCTGACTTTATATCACGCAATTCTGACTTTATAATTTGCAATTCTGACTTTAAAATTCGCAATTCTGACTTTTTAAAACTCGCAATTCTGACTTTATAATTTGCAATTCTGACCATAACTTGCAATTCTGACTTTATAATTTGCAATTCTGACTATAACTCGCAATTCTAATTTTATATCACGCAATTCTAACTTTATATCACACAATTCTGACTTTATATCTCGTAATTCTGACTTTATAATTTGCAATTCTGACTTTATAACTCACAATTCTGACTTTTTAAAACTCGCAATTCTGACTTTATAATTTGCAATTCTGACTTTAAAACTCACAATTCTGACTTTTTAAAACTCACAATTCTGACTTTATAATTTGCAATTCTGACCATAACTCGCAATTCTGACTTTATATCACACAATTCTGACTTTATAATTTGCAATTCTGACTTTATATCATGCAATCCTGATTTTATATCACGCAATTCTGACTTTATATCACACAATTCTGACTTTATAACTCTCAATTCTGATTTTATATCATGCAATCCTGATTTTATAACTCACAATTCTGACTTTAAAACTTGCAATTGTGAGTTTATATGTCACAATTCTGAAAAAAAAAAGAAAAAAAAAAAAGTCAAAGTTGTGAGATATAATCTCACAATTGTGAGAAAAAAGTCAGAAGTTGCAATTACCTTTTTTTTTTTATTATTTCATGGCGGAAACAAGCTTTCATAGTTTTCTGTGTGAATATATGTTAAAATATATTGTAAAATGTAATGTCATTTCAGCATCATTACTCCAGTCTTCAGTGTCACATGATCCTTCAGAAATCATTCTAATATGATGATTTGATGCTCAAGAAACATTTCTGATTATTATCAACAGTTGTGTTGCTTCATATTTTTGTGGGAACCATGATCAATAGAAAGTTTTTATTAAACTTCTTATTATTTTATTTTATTTCAGCATTTATTTGTAACATTATAAATGTCTTCACTGTCACTTTTGACCAATTTAATGCATCCTCACTAATTGAAAATTCATTTCTCTAAAAACAAAATGCATAAAAAGTTACATAAAGTATATCTGGAAGGTACAGTAATGACATGAGGCCAGAGAGAGTGGAAAATGAACATGTAAAACTAACTGTACGCGGTCAGGAAGCAGGAACCACAGACCTGATCATTAGCACCCGAGAGTCCACTAAAATAACCCACCACCAACAAGCAGCACAACACTAGCACAGTCGCAGTGTGCTCGGATCCTCCTGATGTGGAAGGATTCCCCCTCATTCCCTCCAATTACAGCACAACAACAGGAAGAAAGAGCGGCAGAGGGGCGGCAGGCCAATTTACAGCAGGTCTGTCCATCGGGTGCCGGTTATTAGTCTTCATTCGGTGCGGTTGAAAGCTCCGCTGTGTCGTTTTTACACCTCATTTGTGAGGGAATAAATTTGGCAAAACAAACAGCATGTCTGTCCTCAGTCTTGACGGTTTTCTGAGCCACGAACCCAACATTTCACAATCTCTCTGCGCTATTTGACCTCAGATAGTGACTTGTACACTCTTAAAAATAAAAGGTTTTTGCAATGATGTCACAGAAGAACCATTTTTGGTTCCCCAAAGGGCCTTTCAGTTAGGGCTGGGCGATTTTTCCAATGTTTTCGATTGATCCAAATTTTATGTTTTGCCTCGATTTTATTATTTTTTAAATCAAGAAATCGCATTTTTGAATAAAAATGTTAGCAAACGTTACAATTAGACATATCGACAATACAGCAATGATAAACGTTAAGAGAAGAAAATGATCCGACCACATGAGGTTTTTTTTTTTTAACTTGAACGCCTTGTTTTTAGAATTCTGACACCTGCCAAATGATTACCCCCTCTAGTATTAGTAGGTTTAGGATTAGGTGTGGGGGAAGGGTTAGGATTAGGGGTGGGGTTAGGATTAGTCAATCAGGTAGCAGAGAGGGGTAATAATTTTGCAGGGAGTCGAAATTCGGCACAAAATCGTTTCATGGGTGAGACACTGCAAAAAACGTGAGACACGAGTGTAACAGCCAAAGGTGTCCACCAATCATAAAAACAATAGGAAAAATAGCACAATGGAATGCAAAAAACTGTAAAGAACTACTATGCATATTGCATGATGATAGGCTGAAAAGTGCTGTTATTTTCTGATTTTACAAAGCATTTGATCTTTATAATAGCCTATTGTGTTATTTATTGCTATTACTTTTTGGCATATAAGAGCATTTTTTTTTTGCATATTTAGCATTTTTTATATTATTTTATATTATTCTGAGTATATAGGAAATGTTTAAGATAAGTTTGTAAGACATTTGCCTTCATATTTCATGCATATTTTCTGCAAAGATATTTAAAGGGGACATCGGATGCAAAATTCACTTTTACATGGTAATTGGACATAAATGACTCTTGATGGACACTGCCGTTTTAGCATAGACCCGCCTTGGGACAGACAGTCCACCTTGTTTCGAGTGCTGTTTTTGACAAGGTAAAAAGGCTGTTTTTTTACACAACCATTAAGAAACGTCTCAGGTTATGACTATAATCATAGTTCCCTGAGAGAGGGAACGAGACACTGCGTCCCGAAGGGGGTGCTATGGGAACGCCCTCAGTGCCAATGCGTCTGATGCACGTCCAATGGCGAGATTGAACGTCACCGGCGGGTGACATCATGACCAGAAAAGGATAAATACACATCCGGAAAGACCGGCTTCAGCTTAACACTCAGAGGTCGGCTGGTCGTGCTGGCAATACCACCTCGTTTTTTTTCTTGCCAGTGAATGAAGTCCAATCTAATACTTCCTCAGAAAATGAACTGTAACTTAGTGAATACTTATCACACAAAAATGAGACATTTGTCTAAAGAAACGTTGAAATGTCAGATTTTAAATCATGTAAGTCAAATCGAAAACTAATATTCTCTGTTTATGTAATCTGTTTAAAAAGAGAGTGATGTCAGCCGTTCACGATTCAGCTCATTATCCGCTAATGCGGCCACGGCCATGGACCGCGCGCGCTATTCAAACCCAAATTCTGAGGCGATCAGTGCAACAGAGATTGAACGCCCACATCAGCTCGGAAAAATGCATCAAGCTTAGTGAGTTTCCTGTACTTTTCATTGTTTTGAGATGCGGTGAAGAATAATTCTAAAAGGATTTACATCAGTGGAAGAGCTGGTTTCACTTTCATTTCGAGGATCAACTTTATCAAGCCAATGATTGTGAAAGGAACGTTTTTTTCTTTCTAATTGCGATAGTGCCTGTGAATATTAAACTGCAAAAAAAAAAAAAAAAAACTGTTTAAATTTGAATGTACTATTTACATTACAATTTTAAACAAAGTATGTTATAGACTTTTCATGAAGACCCTAAAGAATTATACTAACTTGTGGAAAATTGGCATCCGATGTCCCCTTTAACAAATAAGTCATTTGTTTCACATCTACACCATGTTGATCACTTCAGGTGTGGTGCACTTGGAAAATATTTTTTCTTAACCAGATGGTTAATAGAGAGAATGTTACTTGAATCATATTGTAATTAAGTTGACTAGTTAAACATTAATAAAGGTCAATAGTCCTGAAAAAAAAAGAGAGAGATTTTTTTGCCCAGCCCTACTTTCAGTGAACAGTTCTTAAAAGAACCTTTTATTATTATTATTATTTTTTTTTTTTATTAGCATAAAGAACATTTTAATAGGAACCTTTTTCTATTATAAAGAATCTTTTGTGGAATGTAGAGATTCCATAGATGTTGAAGGTTCTTCATGGAACCAATGATGCCAATAAAGAACCTTGATTTTTAAGAGTGTACACACTCAAAATGGATGCCAATAAGTGGGTGAGATTTTGCTGAGATAAGAAAACAAATTAATGAACTGCTCAAGAGTTGCTCAAAAGTTCTCATTTGTGTTGATTGTGAGAATCAGCTTGGTCTCAGATGTTTCTCCTAAAATCCTTACAGGATAAATCCACTACACTGTAAAAAAGAATTGTTGGTTTAACTTAAAAAAGTAAGTTACCTGGTTGCCTTAAAAATGTTTAAAGCTCACTGAAATTAAAAATTTGAGTTAATACAATGAAAGCAATTGGTTTAATCAACAGAAACTCAAAATATTATGTTATCTGAACTACATTAATTATCTAAGTTCATTTGTCAGAAGAAAAAATGTGATAAATCATGAAAATAATATTTAACTATGTAGAACTTAAAAAATGAATGTGGAGAGCAGCTCAGATCATTTGATGAGAAATGTTGTGTTTATATTGAGACTTAATCACAGACTATGGTATCTTGGCAAATCTGAGCTCAGTTTAATTACTGAGATCTTGTGACTCACATGTGAGCCATTTTCTCAGGAGAAACATCTAAAAAGCATGAGACTTTTCACCATTTGCTGTCCATTTAATCTCAAGATAGAATCTAGGATAAAAATGTAGGATAAAATGTATAGAGAGTTTGAATATTTTCAGCTCTGGTTAACAATAACAACACCGTTTTGCACAAGCAAACACCTCTCATGTTCTTCAAAAGAAGCAAAATCAATGTGTTATTGATAATTCTCTCTTTTCTACATTAAACAGCTGTCCATTACACAAAAAAAAAGAGAGAGAAAGCTATATGTTCTCACACTGAGATGAAGTCTTAATGCGTATGTGTGTGTTTTGGGACTCAGGAGCGCTGTAGTAATCGTCTACAACAAGCATCCGCGGCCCGTTCGTCCTCTGAGACTGAAGCTGAAAGTGTCTTAATAAAGCAAAAAGACAGAAGATCATTTTAAACTCTTATGACACACGGCGAGGCCTCCTGCGACTCTCACCGGACCACACAAAACCCACACAACACACTCACAGCGCTAATAAACACCGCAGCACATCCCGCTCATGATCTTAGACTGAGAGAGACATGCCGCACTGAACCCACATGCCAAATATAGACTTAAACTCAATGAAAAATGACAGTTATTAGCAAATAAACCAGGCCAGAACATCTGAGGACATCTGAAAACCACCAAAAACATGAGTGCATAGTATATAGCACTGAATGTGAGTGTGCTGTATGTATGCAGATAAAACTTTATATAATGAGGTGGGTGATAATAGCTACATTTTGCAAGGAAATAAACATAAATGAGACCGTTGAGATTTGCTGTATAGTACATATGTACATTAAATCTCTCCTCAGAAGAGTTTCCTCTGATTCAGATGGAGGATGATGTTTCCCTCAGGCACTCAGAGAGAGAGAGAGATGAAGATATGAAGGATATAAAAGCGTTAATGATGCATGATCCTCATCTTGTTAATGGGACGGTTATTAAGAGTAATTATCTCTGATAGAAGAGAGATCATTCCTGAGAGCATGTGAAAATCTGTCTGGATGATCTGCCTGATCCCATCGTTTATAGCGTCTCATTCACCAGAAGCTGGATTTACAAAACATTTTGAAGATTCAAATTCTTCTGTACAACTTTTTTTTTTTTTTTTTTTAAGTTATGAATGTTTTGTATTCCTGAAAATACTTCGGGCCCTATTTTAACAATCTAAGGGCATGGTCTGAAGTGCATGGCGGAGGTCCGAATCCACTTTTGCTAGTTTAAGGACAAGAAAAATGGTCGGCGCGTCAGGTGCATGGTCCAAAAAGGTTGTCTCTATTCTCTTAATGAGTAATAGGTGTGTTTTGTGCATAACATGCAATACACCAATCAGAGTATCATCTCCCATTCCCTTTAAAAGCCAGTTGCGCTTGCGCCATGGCGCATTCGCTATTTACATGGTGGAATATTACTATACGCATATTACTAACGTGCCCTTTAAATAGCAAAAAAATACGTAAATAGCGAATCTGCCATGGCGCATTTCAGTTGCATCAAAATAGCAACACGCCCACATTGTGCCTGAACACACCTCGTTTTCAGACCAGTACACCCATGGACGCACAAATGGGCACAAATGCATTTGCTATTTAAACAATGTGGCGCAGAATGTGAAAATAATAACTGCGTCGGGCTGAAACTAGCAAAAAAACACTTGCGTCGCACCTGCATTTTTTTTAGCTCAAAGTTTAGTATTTGTTTTTTTTTTTCCTTCATTTTATTATTATTTATAATGATTACTTATTTGTTATTATTATTATTATTATTATTATTATTATTTTTATTGATATTAATAATTCGTTTTCTATAATGCATTAACTGACGAGACCTTATTATATAGGGTTACTGAATGTTCTTAAACCTCTTGGGGTCTGCAGTCAAATTTGACCGAAAAATTTTAAGTTTTGAAGTTTTAAAAATCGTTAAAAATATGAACACAGACACACAAAAAATTGGGGTCATGATCTGAAAAGGCTAAGTTACTGTATTATAATGTAAAAACTGGCACTTCAAATCACTATTTAAATCAATCAAACAAACAAAAAAAAAATCTAAACCTTGACAAAAAGTATTCTTTGAGAATCTCTAAATATATATTCAAATCCACAACCTGAAAGAAATAAGTAAATATGTCCAAAAACAACTAGGGAATTCACAAGCTTCTCTATAGAGAGCTGTACATGCATCTAGTGGATAAACTATGGTATTAAATGTCTTTCTTTTTATGGTATTACATATCGTAGTATTATTTTCAATGGGAAAAATGGATCATAATTATTGCATAAATATTAATTATTACCATAAAATTCTCCTAAAATACAAAAGAAAAATATAGATTTTAGGGGTTCAGTCACTTTTGAGTCACTAAGTGAGGGTTAAACAATCATTGTAAATTGCTTTTTAAAGTCAAGATAACCTCTAACTATATATTAGACTAGACCCCTGAAGGTGTGCTGTGGTATCTGGCATCAAGATGTTAGCAACAGATCCTTTAAGTTCTGTAAGTTGTGAGGTGGAGCCTCCATGGATCTGAATTGTTTGTTTAGCACATAGTGCATCCTGGTGGCATGTGTTCCCCAGGTAAGAGACGCACACGCACCCGGCCATCCACGTGATGTAAAAGAAAACGTGATTCATCAGATCAGGCCCTCTTCTTCCATTGCTCCGTGGTCCAGTTCTGATGCTCACGTGCCCACTGTTGGTGCTTTCGGCGGTGGACAGGGGTCAGCATGGGCACCTTGACTGGTCTGTGGCTATGCAGCCCCATACGCAACAAACTGTGATGCACTGTGTATTCTGACACCTTTCTATCAGAACCAGCATTAACTTCTTGAGCAATCTGAGCTACAGTAGCTCGACTGTTGAATCAGACCACACGGGCCAGCCTTCGCTCCCCACGTGCATCAGTGAGCCTTGGCCGCCCATGACCCTGTCACCGGTTCACCACTATTCCTTCCTTGGACCACTTTTGATAGATACTGACCACTGCAGACCGGGAACACCCCACAAGAGCTGCAGTTTTGGAGATGCTCTGACCCAGTCATCTAGCCATCACAATTTGGCCCTTGTCAAACTCGCTCAAATCCTTACGCTTGCCCATTTTTCCTGCTTCTAACTCATCAACTTTGAGGACAAAATGTTCACTTGCTGCCTAATATATCCCACCCACTAACAGGTGCCGTGATGAAGAGATAATCAGTGTTATTCACTTCACCTGTCAGCGCTCATAATGTTATGCCTGATCGGTGTATTCCGGATCGGCATCAGACTTCACTCAATTCTGTGCCTTCAGTCGAGCTTTATCTTCTAGTCAGTGATAAATGTCTTATAATGTGTTTGCCATGTGATCTTGCACTTCGTACTGATATGTATTGCACAATTCACGGTTTAATAATATTTACTGATTCAGCATTATGTAATTAAGTCTACTTGTCTAATGTATAGATGATATCAGAGCCAAATTCATGTAGTATTTGTTCTTGATTAAACCAAGTTACAAATGCGGTGTGTTTGTGGTCTTTCCACTTGTTTGTTTAACTAATTCTGAATTTACTTGTTCAGCCTACCTTACGCTGCTGCTCTGTACCACTTTCTGATTCTGTCCATTGGTGTTCTTACAGCAATTTGCAAACATCTACAAGTAGTACCTATAATACAGAACATAAATTCTCCTGTGACAGTTTTTGCACTTTACATCCAAAACAACAACAACAACAGCAAAAAAATGATGGTAGGGCACTTGCTACTTTAGACAAGGGAACCTCAGTATATGAGCAGAAAACATCAAAGCCTCTCATTTAATCCCTATCTTTCTATGCTGAAACTTTAGACTGATGTTACATAATAAAGGTCTTTTTGTGTCCACTGCATCTGCCTTCATGTCCCACCACACACTCACACACACATGAAATTCAGCACTCATGAGCTCTAATGAGACAAAGTTAAAAAGTAAAACAATATGATGCAAACTGACAAAACCTCCTACACCTCACCTCATTACTGACCCACAGAGAGAGAGAGACTGAGAGGACACACTTCATTGCCTTCGTCCAATTAAATGTCTTGAATTGGATAGAGGGCTGGTGACCACACACATCCCATAATTGATGCCACTGTGTATGTGTGTGTGTGTTTCATGTCTTCCTCAATTTCATTCAGATCAATTTATCAGTGTAACGCTCTCTCTGCATGTATGTGCGCTTTTCTGTAATGAAATCTACACCTAGTTCAAAATAAATAATTTAATACGTAAATGAAGTGTTTTTATTCTCGTCTTACAATGAATTCACTGCTAAACTCATCCATGACTTCAGTCTGAGGCAGGGTTATTACTTCCGTTACTTGAAACCAGGGCTCTGAACCCGTTCAAGGACTGAAAACAAAAAACGGAAACTAACGAAATTTTAACAGGAACATAAACAACAGAATTAACAGAAACTGTATATCAATTATTCTAAAAAAAAAAAAACATTAATCTGAGCAAATAAAAGCTCTTATCTTACTATACGTACAGTATCTGGGACAGAAATGTTTGACTTTAAAAGCATCTTGTTCTATAATAAAAATAATAAAAAATAAACACGTATATTTTGTATTCAGACGGTTTTATGTGAGATCTTTTTTGAGGCTGTATATTATACAATTGAATGACAGCAAATGAGATGGACACATGTTAAAATTAAATGAAAACTTATTTTTGACTGATAATCAAATTGATAATCTCTCTCTATATATCTATATGGTGACCTAGGCCTTCCTTCAACATGATGATGATTTTTTCACTTGTTTTCTGGTCTAGCAGGTGAAAATGGTGCGTCTGATCAGTTAGTAAAGATATTATCATCACAAACTCTCCTCAACAACACACATGATTTGAGGAATCACTTAACACACACACTGAAGTATGAGCAATAGTGATGCTTAACAAACAGCACTAAAAAGGACCAAAATTGATCTGTGACTAGTTGACAGAGAAAGAGATTTCACACATTCAGCTCAAAGAGGGAGACGTTCACTAAACACGCGTCAGGAGGTGTTTGGTCCGTCCAGCTCTAATGACGAGCGGCGTGACTGTCTGAGGGAGAAAATGACTTGCTGAAAAGCAATTGACTGATCCAAGTTGTTTCTCACGGGACCACTGACCCGCGAATATTTCATTAGAGCCGGACGTGAGTGTGTGTTCAGTTGCGTTCTGTCATCACTGCTGCTGAAGACGCTTGAGCTACAAACTCCTCATGACTTAAAACAGTTTAACTACAGTCACAGGAGTTAGCTACACAACAAGCTACTAACAAATGGTAACTACATTAAATATATATAGAGTGGTATGCGAAAGTTTGGGAACCCCTTGAAGAATCTGTGAAAATGTGAATAATTTTAATAAAATAAGAGAGATCATACAAAATGCATGTTATTCTTTATTTAGTACTGTCCTGAGTAAGACATAAAAATTTTACATAAAAGATGTTTACATAAAGTCCACAAGACAAAAAATTGCTGAATTTATTAAAATGACCCTGTTCAAAAGTTTGGGAACCCTTGATTCATAATACTGTGTGTGATTACCTGGATGATCTACGACTGTTTTTTGTTTTGTTTTGTTTTGTGATGGTTGTTCATGAGTCCCTTGTTTATTCTGAGCAGTTAAACTGAGCTCTTTTCTTCAGAAAAATCCTCCAGGTCCTGCAGATTCTTCAGTTTCAAGCATCTGTTAGAAAAGTTGTGTTTTCTAACACAACTGTTAGAAAAGGTTCAAACATTCACTGATGCTCCAGAAGGAAACATGATGCATTAATAGATGGGGGGTGAAAACATTTTGAATTTGAAGATCAAGGTAAATTGTACATAATTTGTCTTCCAGGAAAAATGTAGGTATCTTCTGTCACTTCTGGAGGGCAGTACTAAATGAAAAAATGATATTTCAACAAAAAGAGAAAAATGTGGACATGTTTATCCTGTTCAAAAGTTTTCACCCCCCGGCTCTTAATGCATCGTGTTTCCTTCTGGAGCATCAGTGAATGTTTGAACCTTTTTTAATAGTTGTGTTTGAGTCCCTCAGTTGTCCTCAGTGTGAAAATATGGATCTCAAAATCATACAGTCACTGCAGGAAAGGGTTAAAATATGCAAAAGATCCTTGAAACGGAAGAATCTGAACAGATTCAGAGCTCAGTTTAACTGCTCAGAATAAACAAGAGACTCATGACCAACCATCACAAAACAAACAAACAAACAAACAAACAAAAAAAAAAACAGTCATAGATCATCCAGGTAATCACACACAGTATTAAGAACCGAGGGTTCCCAAACTTTTGAACAGGGTCATTTTAATAAATTCAGCTATTTTTTGTCTTGTGGACTTTAGGTAAACATCTTTTATGTAAAATATCTTACTCAGGATAGTACTAAATAAAGAATAACATGCATTTTGTATGATCTCTCTTATTTTGTTAAAATTATTCACATTTTCACAGATTCTGCAAGGGGTTCCCAAACTTTCGCATACCACTCTATATATATACATATATACAGTATCTCACAGAAGTGAGTACACCCCTCACATTTTTGTAAATATGTTATTATATCTTTTCATGTGACAACACTGAAGAAATTACACTTTGCTACAATGTAAAGTAGTGAGTGTACAGCTTGTATAACAGTGTAAATTTGCTGTACACTCAAAATAACTCGACACACAGCCATTAATGTCTCTGCCATTTTCTCTCCCCGGTGTCATGTGACTCGTTAGTGTTATAAGGTCTCAGGTGTGAATGGGAAGCAGGTATGTTAAATTTGGTGTTATCGCTCTCACTCTCTCATACTGGTCACTAGAAGTTCAACATGGCACATCATGGCAAAGAACTCTCTGAGGATCTGAAAAAAAGAATCGTTGCTCTACATAAAGATGGCGTAGGCTATAAGAAGATTGCCAAGACCCTGAAACTGAGCTGCAGCATGGTGGCCAAGACCATACAGCGGTTTAACAGGACAGGTTCCACACAGAACAGGCCTCGCCATGGTCGACCAAAGAAGTTGAGTGCACGTGCTCAGCGTCATATCCAGAGGTTGTGTTTGGGAAATAGAACCATAGGAACCATGTCCTGTGGTCTGATGAGACCAAAATAAACTTATTTGGTTCAGATGGTGTCAAGCGTGTGTGGCGGCAACCAGGTGAGGAGTACAAAGACAAGTGTGTCTTGCCTACAGTCAAGCATGGTGGTGGGAGTGTCATGGTCTGGGGCTGCATGAGTGCTGCCGGCACTGGGGAGCTACATTTCATTGAGGGAACCATGAATGCCAACATGTACTGTGACATACTGAAACAGAGCATGATCCCCTCCCTCCGGAGACTGGGCCGCAGGGCAGTATTCCAACATGATTACGACACCAAACACACCTCTATGATGAATATGAAGCAGGGCAACAACTCACTGCACGATGAAGCCTACAATGCAGTTAGAATGATCCTAAAATTCAAGATATCTGGACAAAAATGGCCCTGTATGAGTTGTTGTCTCATATTTACATCATATGATATAGTTAAGCTATATCACACAAAAAACGTGCCCAATATCACATGAGTGCTGTTTTTCTGTCCCGAACACAATATTGTCTGTTTTGCTGAATTTTGCAGATGAAAATATAAAGACAAAGCTGCTCATCTCCGAGCAACACACAGCGTGGTTTCATTTCTGAAACCGCAATTTAAACAAATCAGGTGAAACAATGATTTAATGGATCATTAATAAAGAGAGTAATTTACTTCACTCCTGAATGAATCAGCCATTTGAATGAATCAAATAAATGAATGAATCAATGACTCAATGACTTAATGTTTAAGACATTTACCGCCACCTACTGGCAGTTTTAGTTTCTTATTTGGAGTAGGCCTATAATTTTATTACAATATAATTTCATATTTCCACATTTAAAAACAATCAAACAAACAACAAAAACATTAAATGTAGGTTATCCAAAAATGAAAATTCAGTCATCATTTACTAAACCTCATGGTACAAAAATTTATATTTAATAAATTTTATGCTGAATCAAATAAAATATTTTTTTCTGAAGCTACTTTTTGTAATGTTTATTTGATGCTTTACACAATAATAATTTTTAAATGATCTTTTGGGGGTAATTTCTCAGCCAAATTTGATGTGTGATTAATTAACTAGATTAATTAATCACCAAATCATGTAATTAATTAGTCATCATGTAATTACTTAACATTAATTAAATGTTAAAATGTATTGACTTCTTTGTAATACATAGGAATTAATATATTTAAATTAATTACCTTATATAATTAACAATATGTAGAAGTGTATATTTAGGTAGTTTATACAAATAAGTTATATAATATACATTTTTATAATTATATGTGTGTTCTGTGCACTGTGTGTTCAATTATTAATCAAAACAATATTATTTCTATTTGTATTTTTAATACAATTATATTACACATTATTACTTACAATAAAAAAATATTAATTATATCATAATATATTAAATTATATAATATGACTTAAAATAAAATAAAAAAATATATAATTTATAAAAAAAACTGCATAGTGATAAGCCACAGAAAAATACAAAAATAACTGCATTACATAATTATGTTTTAATACTACTATATATCATTACAAAAAAAAAAAAAAGACAGTATAACGACGAATCTGTGAATCGAAAATGAACCATCCAAATGCATCATTACAATGACACACACAAAATGTGACAATGCACTTCTGAATATTCAATTCTGATTGGTTGACAGGCATTTCAAGGTGTCAGGTGATGAATTATCTACAGTATAATGGCTATGAAGCCGTTCTCAAACACTCATATAATGCCTGAAAGTAACTTCTATACAGTTTAGCACAGATCAAGACACTGATCATGCAAATTGTTTAAAAAAAAACAACATTTATTTTAGAAGAGACATTTTCAAACTAGTAACAGCTGCTTAGGTGGTTTCTAGATCATTTTATGCATTTTAACCTTGATCCATCCTGTGTGCTTGTACTGAGCTGTATGTACTATGTAGCTGTAAAGCTCTACACTATGGCACACTGGATTAAAGTTAAATTAAAGTTAAATTTTACATTGTTGGTAAAAACCAAGTTGTTGCATAGTAATTTAAATATTTTAAATGTGAAATATTTTTAATTATATATATATATATAGTCAGTGAAATATTTTTCAATGTTTATTAAACTTTGTTAAACACCTTTGCTGAAGCATTGTCTTGTTTTCTTGCAGTTTTTTAGTCTTAAAATGTCTTAAAGTTTACAATATTAAGGCTTGAAGGTCAAATATTCAATAATTTAATTGATGGGGTCTTAATTACAACAATAAACGTTAACATGTTATTTCAGCCATACTGATGTCTAGAGAGAGACATTTTCCTGTCCCTCTTTCTGTGGAATAAAGTCCTGCTCAGATGTGTTACAAAAGCTGCTTTCTGTCTAAACAAGAGGAAACTTAAACTTAAATGGTTCCTGCAATAATGTGTTAAATTACCCATCATATTCCTACCTAAATTTTACACCTGCACTGGACAAAAGATTTAGCACTGCTTTTTATGCTTAACTTGAACAAGAAAAAAATATTCATTTAAAATATGAAATAAATGTCATAAAAACCATTAAATTGAACTTTCTTATGCATGTCAACACATTGTTACAACACTAATTGTATGTTTTAAAACAATTTATAAGCAAACTGTTTGTGTTTCTTGAAAATTATTGCTTCAATTCATTTTTTTGGCAGATAGAACCTTATAATTCCAGGCGAAAAGTGTTTTTTTTAGAATTAGAAGGTTCTATCTGCGTTTGACCTGTTCCAAAAATCCCCATTTACAAATTTGAGAGGGTTTTGATATTGTATATTTATAATACATTTAGGGTCCCTGTCATTTTCATGTTCGAAAGAAACTTGTTCCCCATATAGTTTTTGCGATATGGAATGCAAAAACTTTGAAGCTCAATATCTCAAAACTGCTCAGAACACAGATAGAACCTTATAATTCCAAGGGGATGATATGTCCTAAAGTTTCTAGTTTGTGAGTGGAAAAGATATTTTCAAAACAGCTGAGCTACTGAAAAATGTAGTTAAGTTGGTAGCATCACTACTTCTGCTTTGCAACACTGCAATGACAGACTCAAAGGAGAAGAATGAAACAGGTGGAAGTAGAGCGATGGAGAGAAAGAGGAGGTGGAAAGCCCGAGAAAATCGATGCCTCGCTCGACATGATTGATCGGAGGACTTTTGGAGAGTTGCATGAGGAGTTTGTGGCGGCGCGGTCTCAGTGGTGGGCGGACGGAGGCGTGTGGCTCGGAGATTGATGCAGACATTACCAGCTTCAGACCTGAATGAACCTACACAGATCGTCTCCGCCAGCTGTTCCCACCTCCAAACTTTAACCCCGCGCCAATTAGAGCGCTAGCGACGTGTGGAGGAGCTCCGGGTCGTGAGATCAGGTGGCTGTTTGCGTTTTGGGCCGCGGTCTCTCGGCGGCGGGTTCAGGCGGGAAACGCTGGAGTGTGAAGAGTTTTATGAAGAGGAAAACGAATCAATCACAGCTCCAGAAATCAATGGAGCTCGGCGTCTTCGGCGGGGATTTGAGCAGATGCACATCTATTAGCCGAATCTCCTTGCGCAATTTTCTCAAAAAGGCTTTTAGAGTTTAAGGAGCGCGGCGCTCATCTCCTCGGGGCTCCATCGACGCTGCAGAGAAACACATAAAACTCAGCGAACGCCCGGACGGACCCCGACTCCTTCTGCGTGGGAAACATCAGAGCGCCCAGCTGTGATGCCCGGAGGGAGAGAGCGATTTAGAAAGGAGAAAACTAAGCGCTGAGGTGGCAGGAGAGCCAGAGAGCTGTGAAATAGACATTAGAGGAAGAAAAAGGACGGATAGACCTTACAGGAGGAGATCAGGCCCGGACTCACCAAACTCTTCTGAAGAAATTCATTAAGAGTGCAATTCCAATTCTTGGAAGATTCTCAGATTTTTTCTTAATAAAATGACAGGCTTTGGTGTTTGTACGATGGTTCTCGCCGAAGGCTCTGTGATGAATAATTAATTTGAAACAACCCAATAAATTCATTAAACATCTTACCTTTGGGGATTTATGAAAAGTTGGAGGTTATCTGAACTTATTTATGATGATATTTAAGAAGATACTTTTTTAATTCTTCTTAAATTTTGTCTTTAAAAAAAGAAGTACTTAAAGAAGTACTTTTGGCAATATAAAATATTATGAACATTTTTTCTTAAGTTAAAATATATAAAATATATACAATTAAAATACATAATTATATATTTGTATAACATTTATTTACTCATTAGGAATATATAGAAATGTATGAAAGCTTGTTTCTGCCACTAAATAAAAACTTCTTATCTCACAATTCTGACTTTTTTTCTCGCAAATTGTGAATTTTTATCTCACAATTCTGACTTTTTTCTCAGAACTGCGAGATATAAACACAATTGCACCTTCTGACTTTATATCTCGCAATTCTGATTTTATAACTCACAATTCTGACTTTATAACTCACAATCCCGTGTTCACACAATTCAGACTTTACAACTCGCAATTCTGACTTTATAACTTTTCATATATATTTTATTTTTCTGGCCCCTCGATGACTTACAGACAACACACAAACACACACATTTAAACAACCAGTTTCCACCAAACAATCTTAATTGCTTCACACCATAAATCTTTCATCATAAACAGAAACAAGAAGTGGTTCTTATCCCACATGAATTCATCAGAGGCTGTTAATCTCTCAGCATTAGACTAGTTCTGTGTTAGTAATTAGACACTGAAGTGACTGTTCAATCACTTCTCTCTGTGACATTTGCTGTAATCCGCGATTCACGGCATTAAAAAACGAGCAACAAAAACGCACTGCTTGATTTCAGTGCCACATACGGATTCATCAGGAATCTTCACCGAATCCTGGCTGGATTTAGACAGGAAAGACTGAAATGTCAAGGAGCAGGAGGGAATCTGATGACTTTCAGCAGAAACGATTTCATGATGAAGTGCCTATTTAAAACTGATAGAGGACAAATCACAAAAACCATATGTAATATAATAAGAAATAGTGTGGTGTAATAAAAAGTAACAAAAATTTTTTTTATTATAAATTTATAAATATAAATATAATTATATATATAATTGTTATTATTATTGTATATCTATGGATATATTGTATTTGGATCTCAGTCACTCTGCTCAATGGATGCCAGTCATCACATTATAAAACCTGCATTGGTGGACCACTAATTAAACAACAACCCTGATCTGTGGAGAGAGATATCAAACATGAAGATTATCTATATATCACTGGTAAGGTGATGACAGGACCACCAGTATGTGTGTGTGTGTGTTCATAAGACATTAGGCCGAACCGTTCCTTTGGGAAAGACCTGGACACACTTTTCCCTCCAAACATACCATGAATGTGTCAGAGTCGATTGGTCCAGCTCGCGTTAATAGCTCTCTAATGCATGTAATGAGAGACAGAGAGCGTTCCTGAGCGCATTACATCCACAGTTACAGCACTTAAAGGCCTCGTATGACGACCAATCAATTCTTTCTTTGTCTGCTGAGATAAAAGAGTTCATTGTACTACGAAAACCAGACTCAAACTTCCTCACCAGTCCGGAAGAGCATTTATTGAAACTAAACAGCAAGTGCAAAACACTTTAACAACAGTATAAGTGAACTTTAGAGATACAAACATCATAAAAACATAAGAACGAGCACCTGAAGCCTTGTGTAACTCTGAAACTCCGTGTAACTCTGAAACTACCCTCTCAGATGGGTCTAGTCTCTCTCTTTTTCCCTATTCTATTCCCCCCTCATCCATAAACACCCATAATGGACACAATGACGTCTTGGACAGCATTCAATAGGCTCCTGGAGGAGGAGGAGGCACCTGGTGTCACTGACTTAAGCGCTGAAACTATTGTGTTTGGTAAGAATCAATCAGTGCTTTTCAGTGTAATTCGATTCTATTCACAAAGGAGCAAGGATTCAATCTGAAAATGGAAATGCCACTTTGGTGAGAGGAGCGGTGAGGGAGGAAACAGACGGTGTGGGAATGATGGAGCGATGGTCGCAACCGCAGCACGATGCCGCTGACAAAATCATCATAATCTTTGCGTGGGCCGCAACAAAACGTATGGGGGATTTTATTGCCAAATGGATTCACTGTTGATCATGGTGGCCGTTCCCACTGTGATTGGGGGGATTCACGATTGGTTGTAGCTTTTAAAAATCTGTGCAAAAATGGAAGGTATTGCTGGTAAAAAAGATGGGACAGGGAAACAGCTTGCTTGCTGTAATAAATTCTAAATTATAGAAGGAAACAAACAAGGCCATTATCATTTTACCCAAACAATTTTATAAAAACTAAAAGTAGCAGTGGAGAAATATTAGTGCAGTGTAATACAAACAAAAAATATTAATCTGCAATAAAATATGAAAGAAAACAAAAAAAAATTACAGTAGAATGTTATTAATAGAATAAGAACAAAATATTAAAATTTTAAAAATTAAAATAATAATAATAATAATTATATATATATATATATATATATATATATATATATATATATCGGCAGATATCACTCTGAATAATCGGCGGAGAAATTTAGTATCAATGCATCTATTATGTATATATATATATATATAGAGAGAGAGAGAGAGAGAGAGAAAGAGAGAGAAAGTAATATTGTTTTCAATTAATATTCCACATGCAGCTTTATATAATAATATTATATTATTGTATACTGTATATTATATATGACTGTTTTATATATAAAATTATTATATAGATTATATGTTATTTTTATAATATTACTTTCAATTAATATAGGATATTCTGATTTAATAAATCAGAGCCAAGTCATTGTTTTTTTTAGACTTTTGAGAGAATATGTGAGGCTGAAGTAGCAAAAGTTTTCAAAACTTTAAACTTTTACAATGTTTTTACTCTAGTAAATCAGCAAAGATATCAACACGGCTCATTTTTCTTAAGCTTCATGTGCCGAAGCTTCTGTTTGAAAGATTCAGGAGAGATTTACTGTTTAGGAAACTGTTCAATCTGAGCACTTATGAGCAAAAAAAGCCAGAGTCCTGTTACCACAACTTGTTCACTAAATCGACTCTTCATCCTGCAGAAGACACCTGGTTCAAAAAAGGCAATTTTTCATTCACCCCGCAACAGAAAAACTAAAGTCTCCAACTGCCTCTGTGTCAATTTAGCAATCAAAGCCTGTTTGTGCCATTACATAAGTGAGTTATGGCCGTTTTGCCCTGCTCTGCGTGAGCACGAACCAGCGATTCGAGGTAAAGAGATCTGATCCTAATGCTCTTTCCTTCCTCGAGCTCGTCTAAGAGGCTGAGATTTCCCAGCGGAGGAAGAACAGAGACTTTCCTCCAGCGCCTTCGAGGTTTGGCGTGTGCGATAATGATTGTCTCTCTTTAATGACACCGCTGAGGGAGCAGCGAATAATCAGGTCGCACCCGCTCGAGTGTGGGTTGAAGATCCGGTCAGCTTCTCTAACTGCTGTTTGCCTCCCTCTCTGGCTGTCTTTTTCCATCTCTACCAAGCGGTTTTGTCACAGAGATGGTCTAATTGGCACAAGGAGCCCCTCGGCCTCCTGCGCAGAGAGGTGAATCCCTGAATCATTGATGGAGGCGTTTGGAAGTCGCCCCTGGAGGCCCGGTCGCTCTGCCCCGGTCTGGTGTCTGGATAATGGAGTAAAGCTACACCCACACTGGGGCTGTGGGGTTAGATCACATCTCACCTCTGAAGTACTGAAGAAAACCAAAAGTGTGCCATAAAATGACTTCATTCCTATGCACAACAACCTCTTGTGTTTGTTTGTTTTTAAACAGTCACATGGTTATATTCTGCCACTGTTTACTCATGACATCATCTCCAAGTAATTCCAAACATGCATTCTTCAAATCACACTGCATTTGTTCATACAATGAAAGAGTGCATAATAAAATTCTAAAAAGGTAAAACTGAAGTAAATCTAAGCCTTTAAATACAAATCTTCCCCTCTATTACAGCTCTTAATTCTTATTTGTCTTATAGTCAAGAATTTGGCAACAGTGGTCCTTGAGAAAAGTTTGTGTAAAAGTTTAATATGAGTTTTGTTTTTGTTTAAGTTTTGTTTGGTTTTAACTTTCTGCTCAGTTTCCTTTAGTTCCTGTTTCCCCGGTCTGTTTAGTTTCCTTGGTTACTCATTACCCACTAGTTTGTTTCTCTGGTTACTCTTTGATTCATTGATTATGTTCACCTGTTGCTTATCTAGTTTCTTTTGTTTTTATCATGTATTTATACTCCTGTGTTTTAGGGCACGTTTACACGACAACAATGTACTAAAAAAAAAACTTTGCATTGCAAAAAAATTTTAAAAACTTTGCATTTTCAGGCCCCCAAAACGCCGTTGTCATATATATGAATGGCCGAAACACAAAAAGTTTTCAGTTTTTAGTTGAAAACAGTGTTGTGTAAACGGCCCCTAAGTCACTTCTGGTCAGTTTCTCATTTATGTATAGGGTGTTTTTTGCACACGTGCACTCAAATGCAAACTCAAAAAATATATATGTAACTTAAAATTGGGTCTGTTGTTTTCGGTAATTAAAATAAAGCTGAAATAAAAAAAAAAGTATTTGAATGAAGTCAAGAAAATGTAAAAATGTATAAAAAAATGTATTTTTATTTCAATTTTAGTTTTGGTAATTTTAGTACTTAAACTTAAAAAGCTGAATATGTTATATATATATATATATATATATATATATATATATATATATACACATACTGAAATACGTTATATATATATATATATATATATATATATATAAAAATTAATATAATAAATTAATATAAATTAATGATATATAGAAATATTAACAAAAACTAACAAAATTACAAAAGTACATGACAAAAGCAGTAAAACATAAACTAAAATTAAAATATAAAAAATAAAAAGTAATTCAAAAAAAGACTAAATATTATATTAGTATAAATAATAAGTATAAAAAAACTGATTCTTATGTATGTATTATTATAGCATTTTTGTCTTATTTTCCAGGTACAATGTCTTTAAAAAAATAATAAAAATCAATAAAACAAGATAAATTTCCTTGAGAAGCAAGACTGCATAAAATGTAAGGCTTGTTTTCAGATTGTGTCTTTAATACAAGTGTATTTCTTACTGAACTGGCATTTTTTGGTTGTTTTAAGTAAAACAAATGAAAAAAAAAAATCTGTCAGTGCAGGAAGATAAAATACACTTACATTCACTAATATCTTATGCAGAGTTGTTTCTCAAGCAGATTTATCTTGTTTCAAGGATACTGAGACTGCAAAACAAGTAAAAAAAAGATAAATTAAAAACTCATTATAGTCTATTTTTTTTTTTTTTTTTTTGCAGTGTGGAGGTTGACGACAAGAGTTGAATCAAACAGGTTTGTTTCAGATAAATGAGCCATGAGCGAAAGACGAGACCTTGTAGTCCTGAGCAACCCTAGATTATTTACAAATGCACCAAAACTTGACGTTTTCCATTTGCAAATACACAAAGTAGCAAAGTCGAATGCTAAAAACAATATCTGGAAAGAAATACTGCATTTAAATCACAGATTAGCATCCATATTTTATGCAACAGCAAAAGTTTAACCCCAATGATAGTTTTCAAACCTTATAGAGTCATTTGCTCCTGAAAGATGAGCAAATCTATCAGTGACATCAGCATAAAGGTGTAGTTTATTACCCAAGGTTAATTAGCATTCAAAACTTGACGCACTTTTGACAAGGCTAGTGAATCGGATGACTATTTATGAAAGATGTTTGTCCAGTCGTGCACAAACGATGCCACAGATTCCTTTTTATCTGCTGATGAGCTGCAGATGCCTGTCAGTGGTGGTGACGCGTGATCAAAGGACTGCCGTCCCAAACGGATAAACTCCCGCGCTCGCACCTCTCCATCCGTGCTTCCTGCTCCACAGAAGGAATAATTACTGCAGCTTTGTACAACAACACGCGCAGGGAGTGAAAAACACCGACGCCGAGAACTCTTTGCAGTCCGTTGGAGTAGAAGAGAAAAGGGCAACGGCCTGGTGAAGTAATTAACCAGCGCCGCTTGACTCACATGGCAGAGTCCATTATGTTCATGTCGGGCCACGGGGAACCGCAGACACACAAACCGGCTTCATGCGCAGATTACATGTAAAAAGGAAACTGCTTTCCCTCATGCAAACACTTTCTCCTCCGTTTGCAATCAACAACGCGGCAAAAGCAGCAGCTATTGATCCATAACACACACACACGCACACACAGACAGGGAAAAACAGCAGTAAACCACTATGAGTGGATACAAATCACAACAGGAAGGTCTGGATGGACTTATCGACATTTATTGGAGGCGTTTGCATCCAGGGTTGTCAGGTTTTCACAACAAAACCTGCCCAATTGCTACTCAAAACTAGGTGGCTAATTCGTACGAATTTGTACGACTTTACTTGAATTAGTTGCCTAATTCGTATGAATTTGTTTAAATGGTCTAGCTCTAACCCCGCCCCTAAACCTACCCGTCACATGGGTTTAGACAAATCATATGAATTGTACAAATGAGGTCGTATGAATTTGTACGAATTAGCCACCTCGTAAAATATGAATGAATTGGTCGTGAGATAGCGTTGGAGGTTCCCCTGTTAAAATTTGCAACTAAATATTATGTTATTTGGGGTCGCTTCAACCCACGGACATGAAAAACAATGCGCGGAAACTGTGTTAAAGCAGCCCAATTCTGCGGGAAAACCGTGGAAAATTCACATTTTTGACGAGGTTCCAACCCGATCTCATGGCAATTCGTATGTATTTTATGAGGTGGCTAATTTGTACGAATTCGTATGACTTTACTAATACAAATACATAAGATTTTTGCTAAATCGTACATATTTTACGAGTTTCGAGTTACAAGCTAAACCTACCTGTCACTTGGGTTTAGACAAATCGTACAAATTCGTATGAGTGAGATCATACGAATTTGTACGAATTAGCCGCCTCGTAAAATATGTACAAATTGGTCGTGAGATAGCATTGGAGGTTCCCCTGTTAAAATTTGCAACTAAATATTATGTTATTTGGGGTCGCTTCAACCCACGGACATGAAAAACAATGTGCGGAAACTGTGTTAAAGCAGCCCAATTCTGCGGGAAAACCGTGGAAAATTCACATTTTTGACGAGGTTCCAACCCGATCTCATGGCAATTCGTATGTATTTTATGAGGTGGCTAATTTGTACGAATTCGTATGACTTCACTAATACAAATACATAAGGTTTTTGCTAAATCGTACATATTTTACGAGTTTCGAGTTACGAGCTAAACCTACCTGTCACTTGGGTTTAGACAAATCGTACAAATTCGTATGCGTGAGGTCATACGAATTTGTACGAATTAGCCGCCTCGTAAAATATGTACGAATTGGTCGTGAGATAGCATTGGAGGTTCCCCTGTTAAAATTTGCAACTAAATATTATGTTATTTGGGATCGCTTCAACCCGCAGACATGAAAAACAATGCGCGGAAACTGTGAACGAATTCATACGAATTTGTACGAATTAGCCACCTTCTAAAATACGTATGAATTGGTCGTGAGACTAATTACCATCACCATTATCATCACCAAACTGAACTGCCAATGATTTACATAGACAGAATACTCACCACTTAAAATGTAATCGCAGTGATGATGTACTGATGTACTCATACTGATTTTTTTTTTTTTTTTTTAAATAAAACCTGTTCTTTTAAACTTTGTTCATCAAAGAATCCTGGGGAAAAAAAGTATCATGTTGAAGCATCATGTGACACTGAAGACTCAAGTAATTATGCTGAAAATTCAGCTTTGATCACAGGAATAAATTACAGTTTAACATATGTTCAAATCTTTTGCAAATGAAATACAAAATCAGAGCTGCTTTTCCGTTGTCAAGACAGTGTATTTTCTGTCAGCTGGGCATAAGAATCAACACACAGCGTGAAACGATCTTTAGATGGTTAAAAAGATGCAAGAGATAAAAGACCAATCATAACTTATTATGCAAATAGATGTGAGAAAGAAGACCTACTGCAATTCAGAATGTAAATATTACAATGACATCAGAGCTGTTGAATAGAATAGAACATTGAGTTGATTTTCAAATTTGAATCTTAAAAAGTTTATAGAGAGTGAAAGCAGATGTATATCCAAGACAATAATTTATCAAAAAAAAAAAAAAGTCTGTATGCTCAGGGTAAATTAACTGCAGTAGTTTAATAATTAGTGGATTAGAACAAACCCAGACCGGACAGTGTAAACAACAGAGCTGATGTTTAAATGACATTGAACAAACCTCTTCACTCCTGTTTACATGCTACTTGCCATTACTTCCATTATTGACCAACA
The DNA here is from genome assembly GCA_037101425.1 of Elopichthys bambusa. Taxonomy (NCBI): domain Eukaryota; kingdom Metazoa; phylum Chordata; class Actinopteri; order Cypriniformes; family Xenocyprididae; genus Elopichthys; species Elopichthys bambusa. The sequence continues at coordinate 5,686,051 of CM074435.1, forward strand.
ACAACACCATGTGTTCAGTTCAAATGCAATAGGCATGTTTGCTGCATCTGTTTGCATTAGTCTGCTTTAATACACAAAGTACTGATTCTAATGCACCAGTTATTTTGAGTTAAATGTCTGGTCTTTCTGATCATCAGCACGCGGTCCATGTCATGTAAAGCTGAGTATAAATGTGATTCAATGCATGTACAGTGTGATTAAAACTGCAATACTCCCAGTATTTTACTGTGATTATGGTTACAGTTGGTAATGGAGGAACATTCTGATCAACCAATCAGATTTCAGGCCTAGACTCAGGGATACGATCAGGAATATGTTTGGCAGGAATTTAATCATCAGGACACATCTAACGTGATTTATTCCAGCAAAATATCCATATAATCCTCATCAATAAAGTTTTTGATAGACACTGGTATCAATGTATGAACAGCTTCTGATCGACTTTTAATAAGCACTTAACTGTTTCACTTTCAGATTTTATAAATGCATCAAGTGTTTAATTATTTTAATGGTTTTAAACATTCTCAATTATCATAATAACCCCAATTTGTAATTATAATATACTATTAACCTAAACAGAGAGTGCATAAAGTTGTAAGTGTGTGTAATAAATAATGTATGTAAAAGTTTTTGGAAGATGTTCAGCTATTTATTTCGTATATAGAAACATTCAGAAGTTTGGGGTCTGTGTAAGATTTTTTAAAAATGAGTCTCTTCTGCTTACCAAGACTGCATTTATTTGATTAGTAATATCGTGAAATATTATTACTATTTTAAAAAAGTGTTTTCTATGCGAATATGTTAAAATGTAATTTATTCCTGTGATCAAAGATGAATTTTCAGCATCATTACTCCAGTCTTCAGTGTCACATGATCCTTCAGAAATCATTCTAATATGGAAACATGATACTTTTTTTTTTTTTTTTTTTTTTTCAGGAAAAAGAACAGCATTTATTTGAGATAAAAGTCTTTTGTGACATTATAAGTGTCTTCACCATTGCGTCAGCTTTGGGTTTATAATTAAAGAATAAAAATGAATAAATGACAAATATTATGATAAATATTTAAATGTTAACATTCCTCATTTTGTGAGTAAAGCATTGTGAATTTCTGCATGATTTGTTCGCCTGCAAACCATGAAAAACCAAATCAAATCAATGGTAAATACCAAAACCTTGACCCTAAAAACAGTTTTCAGGACAAACAATTCACATTCACAGAAACCATGTGAGGTACAGTTCACACACACTCCAGGACTAAAACACGTCACACACGTCTCAGTTATGTCTCAACACTGACAACACTGAATCCGAGACTTGAGCTCAACAGGTAAAATAAAGCAGAAAGCCATTCAAACGCTACATACATCTACCTAAAGCAACATAAAGGAAATATATTCTCACAATGAAATATGTGGTTGAATAATGCCATGGAAATTCAAATAAAGCACTGCATAACTATGAGACAATACAGATAAAAGAGTTTGAGCTGCTATCAAACATGCTCAATATTAAACATGAGCTCTTTGATCAGTGTTCATACAGACTGTGAGCGAGCAGGAGGAGAGGACGGCCAGGCAAACCGAGAGGATTTGTACGGCTGAAGACTGTATGAAATATTAATTCGCTAAGTGCAGCTGGATTGAGTCCTGTGAGAGCGACACATGCTACTCAGGTCATGAAGGAAGGAGCTCCACGTCTATGACGGCAAATCAACTGATACTTGCACGCGCAGCGAAATACTTCCACAAGAGGATAACAGATCTACACGCGAGGAAACTGGAGCCCGCAAGCGCATTTTAAACCCTTGCGCACGCATTGGAATCTCTGCACGCAATACAAGCCCTCGCGCGCGCATGACATCTTCTTTGCACGCAATACAAGCCCTCGTGCGCGCGTGATCATTTCCTACACTCTCGCACTGGTTCTTCTCTCACATGCTGCTTTTGCTCACGGGACTTTTTTCATTGTAACCTCAAATATCATTGGTTACTTCCCCTTTTCCTGAAGTCAGTTGTGATTGAATGCCTGTTATTTATATACGTCACACACACATCAATACACAACTGAAACATGTTCGGAAGGTTAACTCAAAATATAGTTTATCGTCATCTATCATATTTATGAGTGAAAACCCATGCGAGAGACTTTAGACTGATTGATCAACACAGTAAACCCTAACACTCCAAATAATTAATTGGTTTGAGTAGGGAAAACTTAAATTGAACAAATTAGTTCAATCAAATGAACTTTTATGAGTATTTAGAACTTTCTTTTACTTTTGATTTCACGAAACGGACACATTTTAAGTAATTTGAATTGTTTCATTGTTTTGAGTTTTAGGAACTTGTTTCTTTTAATTTAAACTTAATTTTACCTGAAACTGGGCTGGGATTTCTGTTCCCCAGCATGCTTTGCCTTGACACCTGAAAGGGAGAGTAAATGCTAAAATTAAGTGTTTTATATATATATATAGATTAATGTTAAGTTTGAGATTTAGTAGTGTTTAATTCTTTGCTATGCTAATTTAGAATAGTTTCTGTTATGTCGTGGTTTTTTTGTTGTTGTTTTGTTTTGTTTTTTTGGGGGGGTGGGTCCCCATCATGGTGAACATGAGCTTAGTTTGAGAACAGGTGTATGTTAAATGTTCTAAATTCCCGTACTCTTTCAGCAATTGCTATGCTATGCTAATGCTATCAAATCATTGTTACCAATTAGCAGTTATAACTAACATACACATTTATCTATGTAGAAATCTTATAAATGTCTTGATTGTCACTTTGTCAATGGGCTATATGCACAGAGCGTTCTTTAGAACTTCCGCAATAATATAAGCCAGCTCGAAAACTTCCGGTGAAATGCCACTTGGTGGTGTGTTGAGCATTAATACTGTAATGCTTAGTTTATAATCAGAATATACTCACTTAAATAGTCAGGCATAGCATTAATTTATTTATTCAAACGTAAAATGGCATAAAAAATAAATAAATAAAGACGTACCTCAGTGTTCCTGCTCGGCTAAATTTAATTCGACCATCAGTTTTCACACTTTCGTCAAAAAATAAATATTTATTGTGCACTTTAGTTAGATTAATTGAATAAAATGTGTGTTTTCACAAGTGTGCTGAAATCATTGATCTTGCACTGCACTGACTGACAGCTGCTGTGATCACAAAGGGAGAGCGCAGTGCTCGCTTTCTGTGTTATTCACAAGAAAAATTATTGTTTTTCATAAGGACACATAAGAGATGCGAGCTCCAGGCTGACAGCATTCAGGGCTTGTGTACCCGCCGAGAACAGCTTCATCTTGGCCAGTGCTCCGGGGATTTGTCTTTGTCATCTTATAGTGGTTAAACATGACATATAATTCATTTTGGGTACATCAAATAGGCAATTTTTGGCCTTATTAATCTATTACTTGTTCCTGAGCAAATCGAATTGGGCGATGTTAAATTTAATAATTTAATATTAAGGCCATATTTAACGTTTATTTCCTATTGTCATTTATAATGGCTATTGTTGTTAATTTAAATACTGTTGTTCAATAAATATTATTTTATATAAATAATATGTTGTATTTGGTATTGAGAAAGGGTTCATTAGTGAGTAATATGAATTGAGTGAAAGTTACAGTCGCAAGAGACTTTTAAATTCAAAGGGACTTTTGTAAACAAATGATGTTGTTTTAGCGCTGTTATGGAAAATTCTGTGAAAAACTGTAAAAAGGACAAATACAAATATATATATATATATATATATATATATATATATACATAGGCATATTTGCAGTGAAACAAATAGCGAAAGTGGCACATCTGATTAATGTATTCATAATAATAATTATTCATGAATTACACCAGAAGTTATCCATGAAAAACTGAGGGACATTCAACACAAAACCAGTTTAACAGACCTACACTGAAGTGTAGCCCAAACCCTCAGTATTGTATCATGTTTCACTTTAGGAAGGGAGAAAAATCCCAAATGAGATCTCCTCGATGTATCATGTTTCTTCTAGACAGCAATGAGATCAAATGGAGAGCAAATGGAGACTTTCAATGAACTGTCCTGTTTCTCAAATGTTTCTTCTGGGAAAAAGAACCTAGAAATCCCACGTGTCTCCTCTAGAATTTCAGAAGAGATCTCAATAAAGTCTCAAACTGTGCTCAGATTTGACAAGATCAGTCATACATTAAAAGACAGATATTTCACTATGAACTCAAACATTTCTCAACATCTGAGCAATAACACTTTCCTAAATTGCCCATAGAAAAAATAAAATATACCAGAGATCTCAATCATGTCTCAAATGTTTCTCCAAGATGTCAGTGAGTCTACTTTACAGATCTCATCTAGAGTTTCAAAAGAGATCTCAACAATGTCTCAAACTGTGCTCAGATACCAAAATATGCCATTAAAAGTCAGATATTTCAATATAAACTCAAACATTTCTCATTGCAGCTCTAAACTCTTACTGGATGACACATCTGTGTCCATTTGTATTTTTCACAAGGAATTTTATGAGAATCATCTCAGACAAAGTTGATACTAAAAAGAAACCAAAAGCTCCATTAAGACTCCTGAACTTTGAAAAAGCAACATCTCAGCAATATAATTATGTGTTCTCACAGACTTGGACATGAGAAACACTCATTACTGATCACTGAGACCATCAACACACAGTACGTTCACTAATTCATGTCCTGTTGTGTCTCTCTTATACACACACGTTTGTTTCACTATATTAGTGAGGACATTGCATAGACTTCAACTGAGTTTATATCAAGTTAATGATATTTTCTATGACCTAACCCAAGCCAACCCCTAAACCTACTCATCACAGAAACATGCAAAACGCTAGATTCAAATAAAACATGGTTTGGCAGATTTATAAGCCTTTACATGTCCTCACTTATCAGTTTTCATAATATTTACTATATAAGTGAGGACATTTGGCCCTCACAAGTATAGCTAAACCTGTGCAAACACACACACACACACACACACACACACACACACACACTCCACTGATCCGAGCAGGAAGTTGCTTTCATTTGCAATTCAGCTCACAGCAAGAGGAGCTACAGATCAATAGAGCAGCAATTATGACCAACACGAGACACCAGCAGCGTCATCATAACACACACACACACACACACACACGCACACACACAACAATAACTGAGAGACACGCTTAACAATGCACATCACATTCAACACAAAAAGTGTGCACACGTGACTGCACACAAACACGACTCTAAACTTTAAGGCTGCACGATTAAGTTGCACAATCAGAAAAATAACATTGAAATCGTGCTTAAATGCGATTCTTAGTGCGATTATGAAATTGCAGAGGCTGTAATATTTTTTTTTATGTGCAGCTTGTGAATGAAGTATGGCTCCACATGCCAATCCATCTGAAAGCACTGCGAGTTTGAGTTGCTTATAATGTACATTTTAAAAAACAACACGCATCAAACATCTTTCCAGACATGAGAAGCATTTATTAACATCTTGTCCAACAAAAGACAACATTTAATAACATGTTTTTACTCCAAACTCACTTCATAACAGCAGTTGAGCATCCTTCTGTGAGATGACGTGGCTTCTTACACAGTATAAGGCAGTCGTGTGTTTATTGGTCATGTTTAATCAATCAGCGTTTCAATCAGCTCTTCTGTCTATTCAGCTACAGCGATATGACGCACGTTATCTATTTCTGCGGCAGGGCATATTTGGAGTTTCTGCGCAAGAACGCCCTCTGGCTTTCAGATGGAGAAGCCTTTACTACTGATCACAGAGCGCTACAGCTTTGACAAGCTGCGCATAAAATAATAGCATGAGGTTTAATCGTGATAAATTGTGCAGCCCTATTAAACTTTATAAAGCAGGTTCAGACCCTCTGAAGTCTATGAGCGGTTACTGACATGTGAACAGAAGTGATCTACTGTCTTCTGTCAGACCTACAGTCAGTCTCCTACAGCATCTGATGTTTTCCAGAAGCCCTGAGATCATTCCTCATCAGGCACCACACTCGTTGCAAACACACACTATAGACAGAGAGACACACTTACTGAAACATTCACAACTGAACTCACAGTAAAGACGTAAACTTTCTATTCATCAAAGAATGGAAATATATCTCGGTTTCCACAAAATATGAAGCAGCACAACTGTTTTCAACATTGATAATAATCAGAAATGTTTCTTGAACATCAAATCATCATATTAGAATGATTTCTGAAGGATCATTTGACACTCAAGACTGGAGTAATGATGCTGAAAATTCAGCTTTGATCACAGAAATAAATTACATTTTAACATATATTCACATAGAAAACAGTTATTTTGAACTGTAATAATATTTCAGTATTTTTACTGTATTTTTGATCAAATTAATACAGTCTTGTGAGCAGAAGAGACTGAAAATATTTACAGATCCCTTTCTTTCATATAATTTCATTAAGTATAATTTAAATTTTATTTATTTTATGGCCTATGATGAAACAATGGCAATCTTCCAGAAGCCTCTCATATATAATAAATATATAAATTTAAAATAAAATATTTTTTATACACGCATTTACATACATCAGTGTTTTTCTCACACTTTGAACTGAGACAATAATAAAACATGAATCAATTTAGATTCACTAAATTCAGAGAAAAAAAGATTCTCCAGTTTGAGTTGCTGTGCAGGATTTGACAACATCTGTTTTGCTGAGAAATATTTAGTAAAATACTGTTTTCAACCCCCAAATACTACAGTACGCTCTTTAATTGGCATTGTTGGTTGAAGAACCAAGAAGAACATTTAACATTTTTTTTTTTTTTGTAAGGAAAATAATTATGTTACATTTCACGAGGCTAACATCACAAACAGTTTTTGAATGAAACCCCTTTGTTGTGCGACTGTAGAATTTCTATTCATTTGATTTTTAGTTCTCACCATCCCAATTCAACATCCTGTGGTTTGTTGTCAAATCTAATTCAGATTCAAATTATGACTTGAAATTGAGTTAATTCTTAAATTATGAATTCTGCACAACCCTGGTCTGATTTCCCAGTGAGATTGAGATCAGACGCTTTGAAAGTCTTGAGTGCTTTACAGTCCATTGGGTTTCTTTAGATTATCAAATTACACCCACCACCACGACAACCCACCCACACACACACACACACACACACACACACACACACACACACACACCCACACACACACACAAGTGATCTGGACTGAATGAGTCAGAGTGTGAAGTTAATCCTAATAAAGCACAATGATGGAGCCTGTGACCCGTTAGGCTCCGCCTCCAGCATACTAATTATCTCCAGCACTGATTGATTCATTTAAACCTCAGTAATAATAATCTAAACATACAACTGGCCAATTAACATATGGAAATGAGCTTTAAGGTTAAACATACAGGCACACACACAAGGCTTGTTTTTCTCTACTGCCAGGAATTAGCATCAATATTTATTTTTCTCCTCTCATTTCAACTCATGATCATTTACATGCTAATTGCTGCAATTTGCATAGCGCTGCAGCAACTACCTGCCGAGGCCACACACACACACACACACACACACACACACACACACACACGCACACATACACGCAGAACAACAAAGACTCCTTGACAGCAGTTTTACGGAAAACAAGTCGCATATGACTTTAAGTCACAGATAAAACACAGATAAGCTACATTTTATCATTACATTTAGAAATAAATGTAAAGTACCAATTAATAAAAAGAAACGTTTACATTAGGGACGCACAATATATCGGCCAACATATCAGTATCGGCTGATATATGTCCATTTTTAGTGTTATGAATATCAGCCTAATAAGAAAATTTGGCCAATATATTAAAGCCGATAAATAATGGATTATTTCCTTCAGCTGAGACACTTCAGATGCGCACTGTTCGCCATTATAGCTTTGAATTGCTTGAAATATGATTGAAATCACTTCACAAAGGAAAATACAGTTAAGTACAGCGCAAATCTGTCTTATAGGTTACATAATATTATAATGAGAACATTATAATTGTGTGTTTGGGACATGGCTTTTAATGTTAAGGCTTATGTCTTTGTAATCAGGCTCTCAAATTATATATAAAAATTTGGATTTAGATTTAGATGGATTTAGAGGCCAATATATCGGTTATCTGCTTTCAAATATAAAGAATTATCGGTATCAGCCAAAATTTTCACATCTGTGCATCCCTAATTTACAAACATTATAAACATTTTTTAGTATTAAAGTATTATTAGTATTTAGTATTTAGAACAGAACAGGAATTAAAAATATAATTATAAAACAAACATAAATTATAGTGGCATTACACCTACTATTTTAATGCACTTTGCACGTTTTGTGTGCTTGGCGTAAACTGCATTATAAAAGTCACTTATGAATGTAAATCGCAGCACATTTCAGATGAGAAAAGAAAACAATTTATGTTCTGGAAAATACGGTAATACAAATATAGTAGATTTTCTATTAAAAATACATTTTAAATTAAAAGACATTCTCCAATGAGCATCAGTGTTTTTCTCACACTTTGAACTGAGACAATAATAAAACATGAATCAATTTAGATTCACTAAATTCAGAGAAAAAAAGATTCTCCAGTTTGAGTTGCTGTGCAGGATTTGACAACATCTGTTTTGCTGAGAAATATTTAGTAAAATACTGTTTTCAACCCCCAAATACTACAGTACGCTCTTAAAAATACGTTTTTTTTTTTTTTTTTTTTTGCCATTGTTGGTTCCACGAAGAACATTTAACATCCATGGAATCTTTCTTTTCCAAAAAAAGTTCTTTATCATGTAAAACGATTCTTTAGATTATTAAAATGTTCTTCATAATAATAAGGGAAAAAATGGTTCTTTAAGAACTGATCACTGATAGATTCTTTAGGGAAACCCAAAATGGTTCCTCTACGGCATCTCTGCCAAAACCCCCTTTTGGAACCTTATTCCAGCAGTTTAATTTGATGAAATGCTTTAGTTTAGTCAGTGCTGTCACTCTGATGGATCTCAATCAGGACAGAAACTTTAATCTGACGTGAATGAGAACGAGGCTGAAGGACTAACGCATGGAAGTATTGCTGCGTGTCAATCATTCAGACAACAAAATATTGAACATATTGACCAAAGCGTACGTCTTTCCCTCACAGACTCGGCCTCATTCACATCAAATTAAAATTAACATCTACCCTGACAAAGATCTATTGAGATCAGCATTGATTTTGTCCTGTTAAATACAGCTCTGATTAAAAATAAAACCTAATTACATCATCTGATAGCAATGCATTTAAAAATACAGCTGCAAGCAGCAATTAAGGGTCCAAGCACAACAGAAGCAAACAAAGCAGACCAACAATGTCATAATGGGCTATGATAGCAACTGATACCGAGACACTGCATGTCAATTTTGAAGTCAATCAGACCAAAAGTACTGTAGTTAGAGCCAATTTAATGTTTTGTTCAATTATAGCGCCACCAAGTGGCACAGTCCCACCACTTTTTTGTGTGTTCTCGGAGTGCCCCCATACATAATCGTGTCAAATTTAGTGAAAATATCTTATTTTGTTTAGGAGTTATAGACATTTATATATATATGATGAATATAAAATATAAAAAAATAATTAAAATAAAAACATAAAAAAATTACCCACACCTGACTTTGATTGCATTTTTTTGCTACTTACTATCAAAATATTGACATTTGGTCATTAGCATATAGTTTATGACCAATTTTCCTACAGTGGTTTTGTCTCAATCGACTAACAGTTTTAAAGATATTCGCTGATGTTGTTTAAATGCTAAATCACAACATTGCACTAACCATAAGTTAAAACCTAGCATGTTCAGTATCGTTGGACTCGGCAAGGATTTAGTAATCCAAGGAGATGACTCCCGTAAAAATAAATCAACCACATCCAAAGTTATAAACATGTAAAAAAAAAAAAAAAAAAAAAATTTCACCACTAGGTGGCGCTGATCCCAAACTTCTCAGAATCCTTCAGGGCATCGTGCTGAAGACCCATACTGAGTTTTGAAATGATACGCTCATGCTTTCATAAAATACAGCATTTTACTACAAATTTCAAAAGGGCCAGCGCCCAAAATGGTTAATAAGGGAAAATTGGCTATCATTCGACTTGAATCTAATGAGACCACTTTTATGATTTTTTGGAAGTTATAAGCAAAAATAGCCATTTTTTTGTATCTCCAGACCAGTAAGTGGCACTGCGCCAAAACGCAGCATGTAACCTCAGGTCACGCTTGTGATGACATGGACCAAGTTTGGTCTGAATATGATAAAGCGTTGAGGAGATATAACCTTCTGTCTATTTTCGCAAGCGCTACGTAAAATTCATTTACACATTTTCTGAAAACAGTTTGACGAATCAACTTTTTGTCAGCATTGTCTGAAGATGATCTGGTTCGTTTTTTGTGAAAATTGGAGCAACTGCCTAGGAGGAGTTCGAAAAAGTAGATCTTTCGAAAAATGGCGGGAAAATTTTCACGACTGAAAATTACATCATAGGGTGCAATTGTATTGTCTTGAGTCAAGGAATCAGATGAAAAAATAATTTTGTTTCTAGTCCTTACACAAGTTTGGACAGTTGGTGGCGGAAGAGGGATTGAGTTACAGACAATACCATTTTTATAAATATATGTATCAATACATATTAGCATGTTAATGGGATAGATCACCCAAAAATGAAAATTCTATCATTTTTGTTATATTCTGAATTCAAAAGACAAATTAAGATATTTTTTATGAAACCTGGGAGGTTTTTGTCCCTCCACTGAAATTCCAGGTAAACAAAACTTAGAAGATCCAAAAAGGTCATAAAGGCTTTTTAAAATAATCCCCTTCATTCAACAGAGCGGTTTAATCCAAGTCTTCTGAAGAGATGCAATCTCTTTATATGATAAACAGATTTTATTTACATATAAACACAAACATAGAGCACATCACATATGGTAATCCTTTTTTGATGTATAACTACACTCTTAAAAATAAAGGGTCCAAAAGGGGGTTTTCGCAGTGATGACTCGTTTTGGTTCTCCAAAGAATCTTTCAGTGATCAGTTCTTAAAAAAAAAGAAAAAAAAAAAAAAAAGAAGAAGAACCTTTTAATCACCTAAATAACCATTTTCACTATAAAGAACCTTTTGTGGAATGGAATGGAAAGGTTCCGTGGATGTTAAAAGAAAGTTCTTCATGGAACCATCAATGCCAATAAAGAACCTTTATTTTTAAGAGTGTATTCTTAAAAAAAAAAAAAAAAGGAAATGTAAAATTGTGGAGAAAAGAGAAACAAAGAAGACTGACTGACTTCAAAAACACAAAAGCAGTGATATCAGCTGTGTTTTGGGATCGATACACACACACACGTATATCCAGCCCAGTATCTATTGGAGCTGACACACATTTACCTGGATAAAGAAGCCTAACCCGATCTCAGTATTTCACTGACAGGCCTGTCTCATCCCGTCTGTGGAGATCTGACAGCACATGTACAGTAGAAGTTAATTATTCTGGAGATCCTTATTAAGACATTCAGCAGTAAAACCCAAAGATCTGGACTCGACATAAAGCCTTTTGTTGTGTAGACGCATCACTTCCTGTGACTTCAGCCAGTGGACTGACACACAGAGAAAGAGAGTGAAGAGCGGCTCGTACAAAACTCAATAATCTAGTTAAACTGTGGATCAGCTCCAAATCCTAGTGAGTTCCTTTAACTAGATCTCACAGCAGCAGGATTTATTCTGTATCCGCTGGAACGCTCGGATCTTACAGATCTATAGCATCACAGCACTGCTTCACGTTATATAAGAGGCTGAATGCTGGGACTATTCTGACACTTATTACTATTCTTTTTTTTTACAGCTAACACAAAGATATTACAATAACACAATTTCATATATTAATAATATTATTATAATATTTAATAAATGATAAATTATAGGTAATGCATTTAATATAAATAATTAAAACAAGATATTATAAACAAACATTTAATATATAATTTATTTCAATATAATATTTAATAAATGATTTATTGATAATACATTTAATATATATAAAATTATAATAACTATACTTAATTATATGTTCTACATTAACAAAACGTTGCTTTACAATTTTAATGTGGTTAAACTCTAGATTCTTAATTTTCACAAAAAATATAAAAAACATTAATTTTAATTAATAAACAATAAAACATAAATATAAATAATAAAATATTACTAAATCACTAAAATATAAACAATAAAAAACTTAAATAAAATATATTAAACCAATAAAATATAAAATATTACTAAACACTAAAATGTTACAAACTTAATATATATATAACCATAAAATACAATAAAATACCTGAAAATATAATAATAAAATATATAAAAATAAAAAGTAATAAATAATATAAAATTACAAACAACAATAAATAAAAAAATATTATAAAAATAATAAAATATTAGAAATATTCTATAAAGATTATATTAAAATATTTACTATATCATTTATATCAATATATCATTTAATACATTATTTATGGATAATACATTAAATATAAATTTAATTCTAATAATTCTATCAAATTAAGTTGTGATTTAATTTCTTCAATTTCAATATAATTAACCCTGGTGTCTTTATTGTCACACACACACACACACACACACACACACACACACACACACACAAAAAAAAAAAACATTAATTTAAATTAAAGTTATGTATATAAATTAAAGTTATGTATAAATAATAAACAATAATATCATAAGTAATAATAAAAGATTACTAAAAACCAGCTCACCGTTATTGACTTCCTGATAATTTCAGTGCGTGAGATTGTCTTGTTTTGTTGTTGCATGAGCTCTTGAAGCTCTGCCCTCTTCTTGAAAGGGGGCCAGGAGCAGCAGCTCATTTGCATTTAAAGGGACACACACAAAAACGGCCCCAAAATGTGGCAATTTTAATATGCTATAAAAAATGATCTTGTTATCTTGTATTATTTTGAGCTGAAACTTCACATATACATTCTGGAGACATCAGAGACTTATTTTACATCTTGTAAAAAGGAGCATAATTGGTCCACTTTAAAATGACCCAAACTCACATGTTCAGATTGTGGTTCACTTACAATGTGCATTAAGGGTCATTTGTTGTGATCACATTACCAACTCAGTGTGGGAATATATTTACCGTATGCCATCTATTCTTCTATACAAAGCATCCAACTGACAGTGCATTGTCCTTCATATAAACTATTTGAGATTTACCTGACCCTTAATGGCACATAAAACAATGAACTGTGATTAGTCACTTCACATGTCAGTCAAATGGGTTTCTTGTCTAAGTGGGCGGTTCTTGGCCAGAATAAGATGTAATGTGGCCTTAACACTGAGATTAAGTTCTCTGTAACTAGTTGAGTGTCCTGAAATGGCCGGCGGCAGCACAGATATTGATGCGAGTTTGTTGAATCTGTGATTTCAGAGTGAATGATGCTTCTTTAGCAGCAGCGTAAAGGATGAGTGTTTAAAGACACTGCTCGCCGCTGCTGTCCGCATCTGATGGAAATGAAATTAAACTTCAGAACGCAAGACAAGGCGATCACGCGATCATTAATAAAGCGGGTGAAGGGCTCGAGGAGGTGAAGACTTATACGCCGCCTTCACGCACGTTTCATAAATCACCTCGAGCGACTCGCGATTTATGAGCACATGCGTCTCACGGCTGTCTATCATTTCCCGTTTTCTGTCAGCGTAATTCAGCCCTAAACTGTCCGAAGAGATGAAAAATACACAGAGAGAGAGAGACACTCTCCAGAAGTCCTGGTTGTGTACTTGTCAGTGACCCGTAAAGAGACGTTTCTGCTGAGGACGTGACAAGAAACTGCTAGAAACACTAGAAGACTCTTCTGTCTCTTTGATGGACATAAATACTGGTTATATTCACACATCACTGCCAAGTTTTCCTTGCAACTCATGAATATATATCGATTATTTTAGATAAATGGCAAACAAATAATTAGATAAATAAAGCATATAAATAAATACATTTATTTCACACTTTATCTATTTTCTACCTTTTATTTATTTATTTATTTCATTTATTTATTTGACTTCATTATTATTTATTTATTTTACTTATTTATAAGTTTTAGGTATTCATAAGTAAAAATAAAGAATAAAGCGGTCAAATAAAGTCATTCATAAATGGATATTAAAAAGTGAAAAGTAAATAAGTAAACAAATACATTTATTTGACCAATTTATTCATTCATTTATTCTTGTACTTAATTTACTTGATCATCACTTAATTTATTATTAATAAATAAATAGATAAAGTAAAATAAATCAATAAATAGATCATAAAAAGCAAAATAGTCAAAAATCAATAAATAATAAAAAAGTAAGATAACTATAAATAAATACACTAATTTTACATTTCATTTTTCCTACCAGTAATTATTCATTTATTTATTTTACTTCATTATTATTTATGTATTTTACTTCTAAATTTTATTTTATGGAGCAACACTGCTACAATTTTAATTCATAAGTAAAATTAAAATAAATAAATAAGAAGATCACTACTAGTCTTATATAAACCTGACTACACAATACTAGAAGACAGTAACTGTGAATGAAAAGCTACTTCTACACTGATAGTTAGTAAAAACATAGAAAAGAACTGTATGTCAACCACACACACACACACACACACACACACACACACGCACACACATGCACACACGCTCGTGAGATTGGATTTTCACCCTTAAAATGTAAGCATATCAGAAGAACCTGCTGGAACAGCCTGCGATTTACACAGTGATTTTCTAGCTGCTTGTGTCACACACACACACACACACACACAGTTAATTAGAGGAGCAGCAGCGACAGTAATCAGCAGATAGAACGACAGAGAAAAGACTGTAAGAGTGTGGAGGAATTTATTACTGAGAGAGAGAGAGAGAGAGAGAGAGAGAGAATGAGTATTACACTGACACACACACACACAATTTACAGCAATGAAGCGGCCGCATAGATAAATTAGGCCTTTGTGTTAAACAATAGCAGTCTGTAAGAGGATTTACTGTGACCAACCAAAACATCCTGGTTCAAACATAGTTGAAACTGTTTTCTGATGCATAAATGTATAAGAGCATCATGTACAAAGAGTCATGATCAACTACATTACATTACATTTAATTAGTCAGCTAGAAATCTAGAAAAGAGCCTCTATGTACGCAACAGACGGTTAAAGCTCAAGATGCTTTTTGGATCATCTCAAATCATACTGGAGAACATGATCATCAGGTTCTGTTCATGCAGCTCCACATTCTCACATTCACGGTCATGTTACAATTGAACGTTCCACTCAAATTGTTATGCAGATAATATCATTTGTAATGAAAAATGTCTTTGCAATGAATGCAAGCATGTTCACTAGTGCTCTCAAACCTGTTATCGAGAGAGAAGGAGAGGCTGGAATCTACTTCAAGCTCTGTTTCATTTGATTCGGTCAGTGATGCAGAACCAGACGGACTCGAGATTCACTGATGCAGTTCAACCGCAGTGTCTCTAACCGACATACTGACTACCTGCAGGACTACAAACCCACAGAGAGAGAGAGAGAGAGAGAGAGAAAGAGAGAGAGAGAGAGAGAGACGCAGAAGATTTTGCTGAGTTTTCACTTTCTTACAGCTGATCCTTTTCCATGCATTTATTTTTCATTACCATTTTCCACAATTGTTCCAATCCTTAGAATTAAACACACTTGTACATAAAAAAGGTTCAATGGGGTACTATATAGAACTAGGTTCTTGACTCAATTTTAAATAACCCTTTATGTCAAAAAGGTTCTAAATAAGGGGAAATTTCTTTCTTTTCTAGTGATAAAGTATGTCTTTGAACTGTTTAATTCATAAAAATGTAATGAAAAAAAAAAATTAAAATAATGAATTCAAACTAAAATGAATCCCTAAAATGATCCCATGATGGGAACTGATTATTTATATCAGAACTCTGTGTGCCTGACAGAACTCTATGATTCCATATAGAATCTTTTCTTCTAAGAGTGTCTATTTGTGCTACTGTACCTTTAAGACACAAATACATAATGAGTCAGTCAGCACCCAAATGAGCCACTCAAACGCATCAGATCAGACTGAAATTATTTCTAAATTTCAGAAGGATCTTCAGAGCAACACCCACTGCATGCAAACAACACAAGTTTTACCATGTTTTCACTAGTTCTGAAAGATTAGGCCCTGATAGCAAAAACACAGTGATAAACAGTAGTATTTAACTTCCGACCCAGAAGTATAAAAGGAGCGCCTAGAGAATCAGTCAGTATCTTATCGTCTTGAGGGACTGTTCAGCAGGCAGCCCCGAAGCATGGCAAAGCAACGCAGAGTCTCGTTCCCTGTTCTCAGGGAACCATGGTTACATTCGTAACCTAAGATGTTCCCTTTCGAAAGGGAACTCAACTCTGCGTTTCACCGCATATGGGGAACGAAATACCCACGCCGCCATGCTTGAGGAGAGTGCATGCCAAGATAGCTAGACAAATGTCAAGCGGTTTCGAAAGAAACGCCAGATAGCAACTCACCCTCGGGTCACACAAAGGTTGTCAGTGACAGCATTCCCTACGGCCAACAGCCCAAGCTGAACCTCAAAGAGGCCTTCCGTAGAAAGCCTACCAAGGCTGCTTCAAGGCTTCTGGGACCAAATCTTCCGAAAAGAAGGTCCCTTTAAGAGAATGTGGCCAGGGAACCGAAAGGAACCCCGGCCAGCCACTAGAAGGCGGAACGGAGTCACCTCAATGCCACCAGGGAGGCCGACCTGGTCTGATGGACCAACCCTGTCTGAATACAGAATCTCAACAACGTATTCTTCAGAGAAGACAGCAAGTAAGAGTGACTACAAAAAGGCAGTAAGCAACTCAAACCCACGCATAGAGACGGGCATCCTGGAGAGCAGAACTCAGCTGAATGCAATGAACCCTCTTATTGAGGGGAGTATACTCTGCTCAATCCTAGGATCTACTCAGCGCTTGATTATTTGCACTGAGGAGGCTGTGCGCTATGAAACCCTGATACAGGGGAGCACAAACCAGCCTGGGGGTGATCCTCAACGGGAGGCCTCATGGAGCCTTCAACCAATGATCAGCTTAGGGAGCTAAGCACTAAACAGCCCTAGCAGGGGAGTACAAAGCTCAACCTAACAGGTAGACCATACTGTAGGTACATAATCATGGAGGCCAGAGAGGGGCCTACAACATGACAATAGTTCTACGTGGAGCAGAAACTCACATATGCTAATGCTTAGTCATAACAGTGGGAAGGGTGTGTGGCCTTACAGGGCCTTACAGGGCCACACACCTTGAACACCTGTCATGCTGGGAGCAAGAAACAAGCAGTGCACTCAGTAAAAGAACCTTTCACTCTTTAAAGCAAGAGGAGTACAGCGTACGTCATCATGATCTAAGGGAGGCCCAAAAAACGAGCCTACAACCTCAGACAGACACGTGGCGTCAGCTCGTGGCAGTGTTTCAAGCTCCAGGAAGGACAAACAACCAAACTACAGGGAGGTTAATAAGTCACCTGGGGCCCTGGCCAGCCAGCAGTGTACTCAGTAAAACACCTCTAACTCTCTCGGCGAGAGGAGTACACTAACATACACCAGCATGTTCTCAAAGGAGGCCCAGAGGGCCTACTACTTGTAAACATGTGGCGTAAGTCTAGTGGCAACTGAAGTTCTAGGAGCAAAATAGAACCAACCTACTACAAGGTAGCTACTTAGCTCAACTAGAGCTAAAGGATAAACATAAACCATGCTCAAGGAAGCAAATGTAGAAAACCGAACCACAGTAAGGTTTATTACAAAAACTCACCCTGAGAGGTCAGCCACTCAGTAATGTACTCAGTAAAAGCACTTTTAACTCTCAAAGTGAGAGGAGTACACAACCGAACTTCAACATGCTACACAGGAGGCCCAGAAGGCCTACAACTTGCAAACACGTGGCAACCGATAGTGGCAATCATAACCACACCAGCCAGTAGGCCATGCACTTAGTAAAAACACCTTTTACTCTTTAAAGCAAGAGGAGTACACACTCCGCCACCATACTCTACGAGAGGCCTGACCTAGGGCCTACTCTTAGCAGAGATGGGCATGGCCAATGGCACTGATGGTAACCACACAGAACTGTGCCAACATGTAATCTGAAAGGAGGCCTTAGCAGGGCCTTCAACTTCAACAACACGTGGCGTCAGCTAGTGGTAAACATGATCAAACCAGCCAGCAGGCCATGTATTCAGTAAAAACACCTTATACTCTTAAAGCAAGAGGAGTACACACTCCACCACAATACTCTACGAAAGGCCTGAACTAGGGCCTACTCTTAGCAGAGACGGGCGTGGCCGATAGCGGTAATGGGTCCTGCAAGACCAACACAGAACTGTACCAACATGTAATCTGAAAGGAGGCCTTAGCGGGGCCTACAACTCCAGCAACACGTAGCGCCAGCTAGTGGGGACCGAGCTCAAAAGGGGACCAGCTCTAAACCCAACCAACAGTTGTGGGAAGCTTAACACACCTGAGCTAAGTCTACACATTCCAACAGGCAATGTATCAATATACAATTACAGGGGTACAATGAAATGCCAACATGGTCTAAGGGAGGCCTAAAAAGGCCTACTACCTCAAACAGACACGAGCATAAACCTGTGGCAGTGCTAAACTAAGTGAGCAAAACTCATGACCATATACCAACAACACTTGTAAACACAAGCTGTTAAACTAGAAGGAGCCTAAATCCATTTAGAGCCTTCAACTCCTACAGTATATGCAATATAACTGTTGTGGCGATGATCAAACCAGCGGGAGCTAACAGAAACCAAACTGAAAGTGAGGTTCTCTATACTCAACCTTAGTGTGCAAACCAACAGGTGATGCACTCAGTGAAACACCACAAACCCTAACCGGGGAGTACAAAAGTCACCATGCTCTTAAATAGAGGCTAACACAAGCCTACTATTATGAGAACAGGTGCTAACCTGTGGCAGCACTAGAGTAAAGCTCACATACATGTAGGGGAAAAGCTAGAACCCAAAGCAAACAAAATGCTTTGTAAATACACGCTATCCTGAAAAGGATAAACGCTCTCACCAAACAGATTATTACAGATCTGTACTGCACCCTAGAGAAACGGAAGCTAAAAAGTTAGCACCGTAACTCAAACTTGACTGTTAATTCAAGGGGCTCAGGGGAAAGACAAATTCATAGCATGAATAAAGTTCTAGTGAGTGGGGCCTAGCATACACTGCATACACTTATCTACGCAAAGATAACGGCCTACCACCTGAGAAAATAGCACCAGGGAGGCTAATAACAGCCTGCTACCTTAGCTGTTAACCTCAGCCATTGCACCTACATAAACAAGGGGAAATGGGCATATGGCCTAACAACTCCCTCAGGAGGAGGCCAGAACTAGGCACTATACAACCTAACAAGAGATAGTAATACAAAGGGTGGTTTATAACAAAAAACACCTAAACCTAGTCCTAGCCTGGCCGCTAAGCTGTGGGCCTTCACCTCTGAATCTCCATAGATAAGAGGAAATAAAGCGAAGCTCAACAAGCAAACAATGTCAGGCGGCCAATTAAGGCCGACCTAAACATAGATACTAACTGAAGTGACGAGTGCTAACTCAAACCTACTCTAGCAAACAGCAGAAGCGAAGCTACTCTAAACAACAGGTGGCTAAGAGGCGGCCATTTTGTGGACTGCACAATATATCGTACTAGCCAACCTATCAAACTTCAGTTTGCGCAAAACCCCTCTTACTTTTTCCGATTACATACTCAGGAAAAACTATACAGGAACACAAGGTCAACATATTTAGAAATATAGACCCAGCTCACTTTCCTGCGGCTCGAAGACCAAAGACTTCTCTTTCCCTTTTCTTTAACAAGGAAGGATGGAATCTAGGGTTCTTTAAAGCCTAAAAGAGCTTCTTCCACTATCAAGCCAGAAGGCAGGCCTTTAGAAAAATATTAACAAAGGCCCAGCCGTCAGCCTGACTGTTAAAAAAGCACCCGAGTATGTTAAATGAATCCAAAACCCAGGAGGCGGAGGAAGAAGGGGCGAGGGCAGATGTAAAGCCGCCCTCACAACGATGGGGAATCGATTACCAACGCTACTGGCGTATGTGATCGATCACCTCCCCTACAACCTGCTTCTTCCTCCTTGAGTCCCGCCGTCTCTGCGACTTGCTCCGAAAAGGAGGAGGCACCCGAGCGGCCATACTGGACTTCTGGCCCTGTCTCTGAGCCTCAGCTCGAGACGGACCAGCGTCCTGGCTGTCTACATGCTCAGAAAAAAAATATACAGGAAAAACAAGGTCGTCATATTTTAAAACATAAAATATAGACCCAGCTTACCTTCCTGCAGCTCGAAGACCGAAGATTCCTCATTCTCCTTTTCCTCTACATGAAAGGATGGAATCTAGGGTTCTTTTAAGCCTAAAAGATCCTCTCATCATCAAACCGGAAAAGCGGGCCGTCGGAAAAATAATTACTATGGGCCCAGCCATCAGTCTGACCATAAGAAGCATCTGAGCATGATATTATATTTAAAAAATAAATAAATAAATAAATAAAATATATATAGATGTAAACCGCCCTTGCAGCTGGGGGTTCAATTACAAACGCTGCAGTGTCTTCCCCCTCCCGTCTGTCTGGGCCCAGATATAAATCTGAACGGCTAGGGTTTTTCCATGCCCTCCCGATCTCAAACATGGAGATCAGGAAGGAATGGAAAGCTTGCGGGAGCTGCAGAGCTACAGACAGAAAGGAACCGCTTGCGGTCCCTTTCTTAACGCGCCCCCACGGCAGCTGCAGCCTGCCAGAAGCGCGTCCCACAAACTCCAGCAGCTCCGCATATACATATGGTCAGATAAGCGCTCGCTGCCGGACGCGATGACGTCAAACACGGACATCATCGTCATCCAACAGCTCATCCTTGTCAGCCCCGGGGGGTTGAGAGAGAATACACCTTTCTCAATCTTCCCAACAAGCTCACCCGCAAACCCCATGATTGCAGCCGCCGTTTTGCCTTAGCACAAACGGGGCCAGAATCACCAGGCGCAGATGCAGACACCTCTTCCCTCGAGAAGAGTGCCAAACGAGAACGGAGCGTCCTGACAGGGAGATGCTCACAGTAAATATTTACAAAAAAACAAGCACCCTCAAGCACTGTCTATGCGCGGTCCTCTCCCAGACAGAAAAATGCCCAGAAATGTGTATATCAAGTGTCAAAACCTAGGACACGGATGAACACACTCTCTTGAAACGTTTGTAAGGCATAATATAAGATTCCCTTACCGGATTCGATACAATCGCGATCAGACAAAACAGTCCCTCAAGACGAAAAGATACTGACTGATTCTCTAGGCGCTCCTTTTATACTTCCGGGTCGCACTATAATGATGTCATAGGCTGTCGCCGGCCAATAGGATTGGAGTGGTTTGATTCTTGGCTTTCAGACATCGGTTCGCGTGTGACGTTACCCCATATGCGGTGAAACGCAGAGTTGAGTTACCTTTCAAAAGGGAACTAGACTTAAAAGGGAACCCCATTGGATGATGGCTCAAATGAATATTTTTCTTGAACTGGTCAACTGAAAATGAACTGTCCAAGTGAATCAGTTCACTTAAAGTATTCAGATTTCCTTACAGTACTTAAAGGTGACCTTGTGAAGTTTCAGCTCAAAATACCCCACAGATCATTTATTATAGCTTGTCAAATTTGCCCCTATTTGGGTGTGAGCAAAAACACACAGTTTTTGTGTGTGTCCCTTTAAATGCAAATGAGCTGCTGCTCCCGGCCCCCTTTCCAGAAGAAGGCGGAGCTTTAACAGCTCACGCTTCAGTTGCTCAACAACAACAAAGCTGGACAATCTCACGCAGCCAAAATGAGGATTGTCAGTAATGGTATTCAACCTTACATTGTTCAAACCGGAGCCGGACACTGATGGAGAGACAGTCTGGCGTAAAATGGTGGCAGGGTAACAACACTTTACTACAACAACTCTTCCTCTTCTCTAAAGCAGCCTAACATGGCCTCACTCCCTTTGCTGAATGCTCCTGGGGGCAGGGTTTATATAAATTTTTAGGTTTGTGATGTCACCCAGCCGGGAAGAAGCTCGTTGTAGTCCCTACCAGTCCTAAAAAAAATGATTTTTGTAAAAGAAAATATCTCCCTTTGCATTTAACCTTGAGCGTCACAAGTTTGCAGATGTTGTTTATGCTCAAACAGCAACATTACACACTAACTGAAATTAAAAATTGAAATCATAATCAAGGACCCCTTTAAGAGAGAGATGTTTGAATGCCACAGTCACAAGTCACTACTTCTGCAATAAATAAATCACTAATAGAGCAAAAACATAGATAATTCTTCAAATTCAACCTCAGAATCCAAATTCTCTTCAACAACCTGTTCCTGTAATGCAAGAATCAGTTTAACACGCTCTGCGCTTTACCCTCTTCAAAACACACACTTCACCAGCTGTTTGTAAGCTCTGATATATTTCACTCCAACACAAGACAAATAAAGTGACAGATTGTTCTGTAACATCCACTTTACCAATTATCCCATAGTACTGCTTGTGTCTCATTTTTATTCCTGCATTTCCGTCTGCGTTACAATCGCGTCACATTCGTGAACTGTATCAATAATTCAGCAGTACATACTGCAGCAAACAGGGCCGTGTGTTTGAATATGAAATCAATTAAGCGCACAAACAAACTCCTTCATAAACACGCAGCCTCATGAATAATATGTCCTGCTCTCAGGAGGATCGTTCGCCCTGGATTCTTCACAGGGCGACTCGATGCAAGCCGACCGTGTGCCAGCATCATGTGTGTGTGTGTGTTTGTGTGTGGACAGATGGGGGAGAAGACGCTTCTCCTGCTGTCTCAGAGTGATTTAAAAGCAGGAAGGAAGCACTCATCTCATTTATTGCTCTCTTGTGTCTCAGTGCTGTATCACTATCAACAGAACTCACATACATGCGCAACAACTAAACAAGCACTAATGTCAAAATGTTGGCTGGTAAACAATATGATATCATAAATCAATACTGTTTTGCATTATGTTTTAAATATTGTTCATATTGTAATTTATAATCCTACATGTGAATCTGTCAAATCAAACATTATCATATAGCAGAAAAGCAAATAACTTTAGTACTTAATCCCAGGACAGAAAAAGTCTAGTATCTACTTAAAACATCAGCGAATTCAGACCTATATCGACAATTTTAAATTGAAATGCTTATATTGGTTGATAGGTATGTAGAAACCGGTATCTCAAGCATTGCTAATAAAATACCGATATGTAGAAACCGATATATCACGCATCGCTAATGAAATACCAATATGTTGAAACCGATATATCAAGCATTGTTAATAAACTACTGATATGTAAAAACCGACATATCAAGCATTGCTAATAAAATACAGATATGCTGAAACCGACATATCAAGCATTGTTAATAAAATACCGATATGTAGAAACTGATATATCAAGCATTGCTAATAAAATACAGATATGTAGGAACCGATATATCAAGCATTGCTAATGAAATACTGATATGTTGAAACCGATATATCAAGCATTGTTAATAAACTAGCGATATGTAGAATCCGACATATCAAACATTGCTCATAAAATACCGATATGTAGAAACCGATATATCAAGCATTGCTGATAAACGAACGATATGTAGAAACCGATATATCAAACATTGCTAATAAACAAACGATATGTAGAAACCGATATATATCAAACATTGCTCATAAAATACCGATATGTAGAAACCGATATATCAAACATTGCTGATAAACGAACGATATGTAGAAACCGATATATCAAACATTGCTAATAAACAAACGATATGTAGAAACCGATATATATCAAACATTGCTAATAAACTAGTGATATGTAGAAACCGTTATATAAAACACTGATAATAAACTACCGATATGAAGAAACCGATTTATCAAACATTGCTAATAAAATACAGATATGTAAAAACTGATATATCAAGCATTGCTAATAAAATACCGATATGTTGAAACCGATATATCAAGCATTGTTAATAAAATACAGATATGTAGAAACAGATATATCAAACATTGCTAATAAAATACAGATATGTAGAAACAGATATATCAAGCATTGCTAATAAAATACTGATATGTTGAAACCAATATATATCGCACATTGCTAATAAAATACCGATATGTTGAAACCAATATATCAAGCATTGTTAATAAACTAGCGATATGTAGAAACCGACATATCAAACATTGCTCATAAAATACCGATATGTAGAAACCGATATATCAAGCATTGCTGATAAACGAACGATATGTAGAAACCGATATATCAAACATTGCTAATAAACAAACGATATGTAGAAACCGATATATATCAAACATTGCTCATAAAATACCGATATGTAGAAACCGATATATCAAACATTGCTGATAAACGAACGATATGTAGAAACCGATATATCAAACATTGCTAATAAACAAACGATATGTAGAAACCGATATATATCAAACATTGCTAATAAACTAGTGATATGTAGAAACCGTTATATAAAACACTGATAATAAACTACCGATATGAAGAAACCGATTTATCAAACATTGCTAATAAAATACAGATATGTAAAAACCGATATATCAAGCATTGCTAATAAAATACCGATATGTTGAAACCGATATATCAAGCATTGTTAATAAAATACAGATATGTAGAAACAGATATATCAAACATTGCTAATAAAATACAGATATGTAGAAACAGATATATCAAGCATTGCTAATAAAATACTGATATGTTGAAACCAATATATATCGCACATTGCTAATAAAATACCGATATGTTGAAACCAATATATCAAGCATTGTTAATAAACTAGCGATATGTAGAAACCGATATAGCAAACACTGCTAATAAACTAGCAATATGTAGAAACCGATATATCAAACATCGCTAATAAACGAGCGATATGTAGAAACTGATATATCAAACATTGCTCGTAAACTATCGATATGTAAAAACCAATATCAAGCATTGATAATAAACTACCCTTATGCAGAAACTAATATATCAAGCATTGCTAATAAAAACACTGATATGTAGAAACCGATATATCAAGCAATGTTATTAAAATTATTATAATTATTTTATTTTATTACTAGTAAACAATATTATATAATAAATCTAGTGTTTTGCATGTTTTTTAAATGGTGTTTATTCTGAAGCTCTAATCTACAATTTTCCATGCAAATCTGTCAAATCAAAATTAAAATATTATAATATATAACAGAAAAGATAAATAACTTAATACTTATTAATCCTAGTACAAAAAAAAAAGTCAATTATCTACTTAAAACATCAATGAATTAAGACAGTTAAGAAAACTGAAATGCTATATTGGTTAATACGGATATGAAACCGATATACAACTGATAATAAAATAAAATATTTTTATACTGACAAATATGATCATGTTTCATAACATAAACAATATTATATCATAAATCCGTACTGTTTTAAACTAAAATAGTGTTCATACTAAAGTGCTAAGCTATAATTTTACATGTGAATCTCTTAAATCAAACATTCAATTTTATAATATACAGCAGAAAAGATATATAATTTTAATACTTTTGAATTCCAGTACAGAAAAAGTTGATTTACTTAAAATGTCATCAAATTCAGACCGATAATGATGATGTAAAATTCTAAAATTCTATATTATTGAAAATTATAAATTATAAAACGTAAAATTATAATTGGTTGATATGGATTTGTAGAATCCAATATATCAATCAATGCTAATAAAAATAAAACCCATGTGGACTTAAACTAAACTAAAAATTCAACATAGTTAAATAAGAACATTGATCAAGTAATCTAACACAAGCAGCTCCTGAATAATTCATGAGAGTATCTGCATATGCTAATATTGGTGATGATGAGCTAAAATGAGTAACAGCTTTCTGTCTGACACGTGCATGTCAAATATAAATATATATATATATTGTATCTATAAGTGAAAACACAAATGACACACAATCTAATGCCACATACAAAATACTAGAAATACTAGATACACACAACCAATTCATACGAACAATAAAATGTCAAAAAGTAATTCAAACAGTATAATATTTAGCATACATGATAAAAACTTGCTACTTATTGGAGTAGAAAAACAGCAGCACTGATATTATTTGCACCCAATATCGGCCAATTTTCACCTGATATTCAGGGGAAAAAATACAGATATCAATAATCAAAAAAAGAAAATGCAAATATTCGCCAATATTGATACGGTTACTAACACATGAGGCATTTTCAATAAAATCTTCAAAAACAAAACCCCGCTGACTTTAACATCCAATGAAGAATCTAATGACTTATTCTACAAAGTAATTCAAGTTAATTAAAAACAGTGTTTAGTAATTTAATAGGGAAAAGTCACTGAAATACTGAATAATTCATGAGAGTATCTGCATAATATTGCATAAAAATCTGCATAAGCTTGCTAATTATGACCTAAAAAATGAATGACAGATTTGTGTTTCGACAACACATCTCAAACAGTTCTTCCGTTTTGTGATTGTAAAGAAAAAGCGACATTCCCAGAACGAATTCACAATGAAATTCCAAACACTAGACACTAGATTCAAACAATCTTAAAAATAAAGCTTCTTTATTGGCACTGATGGTTCCATGAAGAATCTTTCCATTCCACAAAAGGTTTTTTAGATTATTAAAATGTTCTTCAAATTAACAAAAAGGGTTCTTTTAAGGACTGAATGGTTCTTTGAGGAACCAAAAATGGTTCATCTATGACATCGCTGCCAAAACACACCCTTTTAAACCTTTATTTTTAAGAGTATAGTTACAAAATGACCATGTAAGAAAGTAAATCAGCGTTTGAGTCTAAACAACGGAGCGGACCTGGAATGAAAGCATAGAAAAGTGGAATAAAAGCGGAGCGCTGACCCCAAACAGAGAAGGGGTCAGAGGTCAGGATGAGAAAAAAGCATGTTCATTCACTCACGAAGGAATGAAAAACGAGGAAGGACTGGATAAAGGCGAAGGCAGCGGGAGGATCCTTACCTCGGATAAGTAGAGGAACGCGGGTGGC
Organism: Elopichthys bambusa; assembly: GCA_037101425.1. Taxonomy (NCBI): domain Eukaryota; kingdom Metazoa; phylum Chordata; class Actinopteri; order Cypriniformes; family Xenocyprididae; genus Elopichthys; species Elopichthys bambusa. The sequence continues at coordinate 5,713,328 of CM074435.1, forward strand.
GCGTGCAGGGAATGTGGCATCATCCCGGAGCCGGACAGCAGCACGCATGCAGAGTTTGCCATGGAGCTCAAAGAGGACGATTTCCACATTTAACCTCAGGCAGGCACACACTGCTGTCTCTCTCTCGTCTCTATCTGTCTGTCTCTCGTCCTGCTGTATAAGCACAATGCAGCTGCGCTGGTCTGAGCTCAACACGGCTTCCCTCGCTCGCGCTCTGTTTACTCTGCACACAATAAAGATCACTTAAACATCCACATGCAGAGGTGGGAGGTGCATGAGAGCAGTGTGTGTGTGTGTGTGTGTGATCGTATAGCAGCGCTGCATGTGTGCTTTAATTGCCCACGACCCCCTTTAGAGCCCAACACTCACAAAGACCCCTGAAAACACACTCAAGGACACACACACACACATAAACCAGGACATGCTTCAGACTTCTGCTGCTTTTATATAAAGCTAATTATAGTCACTACCCACCCTTAACATGACATTCATTATTTAGCTGATGCTCCGATCCAAAACAACTAAAAAATACAATAATATGAGCAGAAGTGATTCATTCATCAATCTTTTCGTTTGACTGAACAAACAAAAGAATAGAATAATAAGAGCAACAGCGATTACATCTAAAAATATAAATTAAATACACTCTTAAAAATAAAGGTTAACTTTTTACTCAAAAAGAGTAAAAAGTCGGATTAAATATCTCTCATTGATGTACACTATTAGAATGTTCCACATTCAAACTCACACTGTGATGGCATCATTATAAAATTTGCATACAGCATTCTGATTGGTCTTTTCTTTATGATGCTGCAAAGGTGGTGTTATTTTAGACTACCAATTAAAAATGGAATTGATCAAAAGTAAAGACATTTATAATGTTACAAAAGATTTCTATTTCAAATCAACACTGTTCTTTTCAACTTTCTGTTCATCAAAGAATCCTGAAAAATAAAATGTGTCATGGTTTCCACAAAAAAATATGCACTGAAGCAGCACTGTTTTCAACATTGATAATAATCAGAAATGTTTCTTAAGCAGCAAATCATCATATTAGAATGATTTCTGAAGGATCATGTGACACTGAAGACTGGAGTAACAGGAATCACAGGAATAAATTATATTTTAACTAGGGCTGTCAACGTTAACGCATGTAATTAATTCAAAATCCTTAACGCAAAAAATACATTACTTCAAAATACATAACTGAAGCATGTGAAATTACATCATTAAACATCAGAGATGGCAGAGAGAATAGAGAATTATTCATTCCAGTGTCTGTTTCGCTTTAAAACACAAACTCTCTGTCATATTGTGTCATTGTATGTGAAGAGCTCCTGCCTCGTCGAAACTTCCCACCGCTGTGTGGCCAGATGATTTCTCGGCTGGATAAAGCGTTTCGCTAGTAAAGTTTTGATAGATGAGGATTGCAATCAAAGTAAAGACGATTGCGGTGACGTACAGAAGCACGCGTGAGTCCGTTATGTTGATGCGCAAACAAATCATGTATGAGCGCTCTCGACGCACTGATCGCACATTGTCTTTATGCACAGACACATTTCAGTACATTCACGTTGTTTTCACACACATTCAGGATAATGTTTGGATTTGTCCTGTGTATGTTGCTGTGTACTTTAGTATATATGCAGATCAAGGCGGTTGGTATAGGTTTTTTGGCATCTCCATTTGGTCCTGTCCAGTATCACAACTTGACTTGTCTAAAATGTTAGCTTGACTTGACAAGTCAAAGTTAGCTCTTTGCTGTTGCACATACTATATATACACTGTGAATTCTGAAACGTATGTATGAATTATATGGACTCATTTGGTTATTTGGTGTCCTTTTGGAGTCTGCAAGTGTACTTTTTTGGAAAGGCACCTAAATTTACCTTAAAAAAAAAGCTAAAAAAAATACAGTTTTGTGAGAATCACACTTCATTCTGATGGTTTACTTAGCTGGAAATAGGCAATGATGGCAAAATGGACGTGTTAAACAAGATAAACGGTGTATGCTTAATTTCAGGATCAGTGTGCGATTAATCGCGATTAATCGCACAAAGGGTGCGCGATTAATCTGTATTAATTGTTTTTGTCTGTTGACAGCCCTAATTTTAACATATTCAAATAGAAAACAGTTTTTATGGAAATAATATTTCACAATATTAGTTTTTATTGTATTTTTGATCAAATAATCTTAGTGAGCAGAAGTAGACGCTAAAGCAGTGTGTGTCGATCTGTCTGTCAACAAGCACCTCAAACTTTAGCACACACATGTAATTTACACACTTGCAATTTTCTCTCTAGATACTTCATGCACCACTGAAATCAATAGATTCACAGTGCTTTCTGACGCCTAGTAAGTGCCCTTATGCATTAATTCCTGTCTGCAGTCGATAAAAACAACAACATACACGCTGAGCACAACATCTCTTTCAAGACTAAAACACAAATATCACTATTCATCTGTTATATAACACACTCATGGTCCCTTCAGGAAAGGCATATCTATTTCTCTGCAAGTTTGCTTGTAGAAGATTTGATCAGTGCAATACTGTATCTAAAGATGACAAATGATTCGTTTCTACTCTGTACATTAAACTGAGATACAAGAAAGCATTTTAACACCAAAATCATTGATAGCAATAATAATCTTGCATTAGTTAAATTACTGTTTTTCTGCAGATAGATTTTTTTAAAGACTGTTACCTGTTTACATGCACTCACACATAAGCAGAGGCATCAATCAAATGGTGTGTGTCAGTAACAGATGTTCTGTGTACAGCGCCCATCACACACACACACTAATGTGATTTCACTACAAATTACATCACTGCGACACTGTCTGTGTGTTGTGTGTGTGTGTGTGTATCTGTCCGTCCGCTCAGCAGCAGCAGGTTTGTCTGCGTCTCTGATGTGTTACACTTCATTTGAGCTGCACAACTGCGGCATCTCACCCTCATACAATCACATGACCACACGCTCGCCTGTCAGGGATGTTAACAGACAGGGTACTAAAACTAAGATCAAAAGTACTGATTTAAAAACACTTTAAAGTCGGCATGAAACGGAAGTTGTGATGCCTGAGTTACAACAACTTCCTGTTTTGTGGTGTTATTCGCATACAATATATATCTCGCAATTCTGACTTTATATCACACAATTCTGACTTTATAACTCGCAATTCTGATTTTATAACTCAATTCTGACTTTATAACTCGCAATTCTGATTTTATAACTCACAATTCTGACTTTATAACTCAGTTCTGACTTTATACCTCGCAATTCTAACTTTATATTTCACAATTCTGACTTTATAACTCACAATTCTGACTTTATAACTCAATTCTCACTTTATAACTCAGTTCTGACTTTATAACTCACAATTCTGACTATTTCTCACAATTCTGACTTTATTTCTCAAAATTCTGACTTTATTTTTTCACAGTTCTGACTTTATAACTCACAATTCTGACTTTATATCACGCAATTCTGACTTTATATCACGCAATTCTGACTTTATAACTCACAATTCTGACTTTATATCACGCAATTCTGACTTTATAACTCACAATTCTGACTTTATAACTCAGTTCTGACTTTATAACTCAATTCTGACTTTATAACTCAATTCTGACTTTAAATTTCACAATTCTGACTTTATAACTGACAATTCTGACTTTATAACTCAATTCTGACTTTATATTTCACAATTCTGACTTTATATTTCACAATTCTGACTTTATAACTCACAATTCTGACTATTTCTCACAATTCTGACTTTATTTCTCAAAATTCTGACTCACGATTTTGATTTTTTTTCTCAATAGAAGACGCAATAAAAAAAAAAGTTTATATCACGCAATTCTGAGAAAAAAAGTCAGAATTGTGAGATAAAAAGTCGCAATAACCTTTTTTATTTAGTAGCGGAAACAAGCTTCCATACAAAACAACTGCCTTAATGTACTGTGGTTAATCAACTGCCGAAAGTATGGTGATATTTATTAGTTCAGTGTTAAACGCAGTGTCTTGCCTTAAAAATGTTAAACTCACAGAAACACATCTCCAGAGCCTGCGCTCTTATCCATTCCTTTGCGCTCTGTCTATGTTTTTGAAAAGCTGTTTCAGACTTGGAGAAAGTGATTACATTTTGATGAAAGATCATGAAAACCAAGATTTTCCTCAGAATAATAAACACCGATGAATTGTTCACAATAGAACAAGAAGCATGACATGAACACTATCCAAAATCCCCTAAAAGACACCTCAAAAAAGAAATATTTTATCTGAAACGTCGTCCACCAAGTCTACCTAGATAACAAACACACAGACATCACCTGAGAGACAGGCAGACACTGTGAGGGGTGCTGCACTGCAGCTGCTCTAGGGCAAAAGCAGAAACATGCTGCACCATTAATCACTCAGAGAGAAAGAGACGAGGAGAAATACAGGACACAACAACAGCCAGACGTCCACTCACAGAAGAGAACGCTAGGGAGGATCCTGTTCGCTCAGTCCCGAAAGATTTGTGTCAGAACTACGGGATGAAACATGTGGTACGGTGAGCATCAGTGCAGCCTACGCACTACAGAGGGAGGAACGCTCGAAGTGAGACACACACCACCAGTCGCAGTGCTTAAAAACCAAAACGCTTCTGCTTAAATAATTCAAATAAGTTATGTAGATAAATATACATGTGGTGTTCATGTATACATTTCTTTATGAAAATTTGACATAAAACATTGTTAAACTACTGAAATATTAACTTAAAATACCATTGAGATGGTGGTTCACCTGACAAAAGAGTCTGGGAATCCCTGATGTAAAATATAATATAATGATATAGTAATAAATAATTAGTAAATGTGTCCAAACGTTTTGACAGGTAGCTTTACATTTACATTTATTAATTTAGCAGATGCTT
>CM074435.1:5723248-5888248 GCA_037101425.1 Elopichthys bambusa
GAGCATTAATGTGCATCTACCAAGTTTCTACATTGTTTGGCAGAAATAAACATCCCACAGTAAAGATAAGTATGATAACTTGTCTTTATAATAGTTTTATGTTTGGCTGCCACTGCTTTGTGCATGTGCTAAAATCACTGTAACGCATTATGATAAATCTGTGCCAATGGATCAAATGCGGGTCATTGTTATCGGTCCCTGCGGAGCGCCGGATCCAGTGTTAACCAAGATGGCGGCATGACGATCAGCATCTATGGCGATTCATATCGTTAGCGATGTGACGGCTGGCAGACATTAGACTCTCCCTCTCTCTCTCTCTCTCTCTCTCTCCCTCTCCCTCTCTCTCCCCCTCTCTCTCCCTTTCTCTCTCCCTCTCACTCCCCCCCCCCCCCCAACCCACCTCTCTCTCTCCCTCTCCCCCTCTCTCTCTCTCTATCTCTCTCTCCCTCCCTCTCTCTCTCTCTGTGTGTATAGATCGGTTCGGCCCGCTGCAGTTCACCATATGCACGAGAATCTAATGACGGCAGGTGCAATCGCAGAGGTGAATTTCTGCACACAAGTCGACGCTCTCGGAATGTGATTTCCCCTGAGCGGCCGTCGCTCTCGGTGGACGTGTATATGAAAATCTCGCAGTGAGAAACTGCTGTTAGTGGTTAATCAATATGAGGCAGGTGCGGCAGCTGAGATGTGGGCAGAGCCGCCGGTCAAAACACAATCATCCTCTAATCTCATTCCACTCACATCCTGCAGGGAAAAATTACAAACAACAAGCCATATGTTAAAAATACAGATAATTAATGGTGTTTAACCTAACCGCCTCAAACTATACTGGAATCCAGCTGATTTTTCTAATGTTTTGAACAGATGAGGAGTGTGTGTGGGTCGCATCCTCTGGGAATCACTCTGGATTGACCTGGAATCTCTTCCTCAGATAATCACAATGATCTCATTCACATATTCAAACATGATCTGGAAAACAGTTGTCACGACTGACGTTAATTCTGCTGTGATGATTCACAAATAGGGATGAAAGTGTTGAAATGTTTTGCAGTCCTGTTTCTATCATGGTTTGAGCTCACAGTGTGAAATTAATTACTGTAAATACTTTTGAAAACAGACATTTTATAATCCATACACATTTAATATGTATATTTTCAGATATTATATAACATTATTTAGATATTATAAATATAGAATATTTATAGATTTTTATATTTAATAGAATGATAGAATGACAGATGGACAGACAGATAGATAGATAGATAGATAGATAGATAGAACAACAGATAGAATGATAGAACGATAGATCAATAGAATGATAGATAGATCGATAGATTGATAGAACGATAGATAGAACAACAGAACGATAGATAGATAGATAGATAGATAGACAGAACAACAGATAGAATGATAGATAGATCAATAGACTGATAGATAGAACGACAGATAGAACAACAGATTGATAGATAGATAGATAGATAGATAGATAGATAGATAGATAGATAGATAGATAGACAGATAGATAGATAGAACAATAGACAGATAGAATGAAAGACAGATAGATGCATAACAGAAATTATGTTAGAATATTTATAGATATAAACAGAATGATAGATAGAATGAAGGACGGATGGACAGATAGACAGAAAGAAAGAACAATAGATAGATAAAACGATAGATAGAACGATAGATAGAACGATAGGGCAATAGATAGATAGATAGATAGATAGATAGATAGATAGATAGATAGATAGAGCAGATTTAACACTCTTTCTGTCCTCTCTTTTCTCCGTTCACTCTCTCTCTCTTTCTCCTCTATAACCATCATCTGTTGTTCCACAGTAAAGCCTCCGTTCTCGTCAATTATTCATCAGATTCAGAGCAGGACACAAACACCACATCTCTCTTTCTCTTTCTCTCTCTCTCTCTCTCTCTCTCTCTCTCTCTGTCTGATGAAACACAGCCCATCAGGGTTAAATCTGATCTCATGTTTTGTCTCAGTAATTTCTGGTATGACTCCATCACCTGAGTGTTTTCTCTTCAGCAGATGGAGCTCCATTCAGAGAGATTAATGCTGCTGCGGAGGGTTTGAGCCCCTCAGAGCCTCCGTCGGCCCTGCATGCGTGAGAGTGTGTGTGTGTGTGTGTGAGAACAGCAGGGGACAGAGAGCCCAAGGTGTCGCCCTCAAACTGAACATCTGTTTCCTGAATAAATATTCTAACGAGGAGCGAACGCGCTCAATTCCCATACTGCACTGCAGAGCTGCGGCCTCCCCAGAGACAGACGGAGAGACAGGTAACACCGCACACCTGTACACCCTTCACCTCTGTGTCTCCACGCTTCTCACCGCAGTCTCACTGAGAATAACTGCAATATTCAAACATTCTGACCTCTTTAAAGTCACCATGAAATCAATATGGATATGGATATCAATGGAATATTGCAGTGTTTATTATAAATGATTTATCCGCGCACTTCATTATTTTTTAAAATTTCATGCACCTCATAAACTTGAATCAAAATAACTTCTCCTCCTCTTCTCTAATGACGAGGGCGGGGCAACCTGTCACTCACATGAGATCCACCAATAGTATTTTCCATGGACAAAATCAAGCCCCGCCCTACATTTGTTCATGTTTGTGAAGCCATGTCATTCAGATATACGTCACAATAGGGAAGAAAAGACGATCACAACTTCTGTTTCATGCCGATTATAAACACATTAACAGCCAGAAGCTGAACACATTTACTCTGATTGTATTACACATGATTCAAATAATAATAAAGTGATGTAAAGTCTGAAATTACATAAACAAAAGTCTGGGAATGATGAAAATGTGTGATGCAAATGAAAACTCACTTATATTTGAGCTTCTTCTGGTGTGGATTGTGTAGTGTAAATCATTACAGAGAGTGCAGTGCGACAGCAACGCATTTCAGAAACAGGATTTTTGCATTTCCTAAGGAAATAACAGTGGTGTTTGTCTATGGGATGTTTTCTGGTCGAGCAGGTGAAAATGGTGTGTCTGATCAATTAGTAAAGTATCAGCACATACTCTGATTTGAGGAATCATTCAAACACTGCAGGATGACACGCATATGCCGAACTTTGAGGAATCATTCAAACACTGCAGGATGACACGGACATGCCGAACTTTAATAGTGCTAAAGGACTAATCACATCACAAACACTAATAGTGAAAAATTTTAGTGATACTTGACCTAAAGGGGACCTATTATGCCCCTTTTCACAGTCTCTGGTGTCCCCAGAATGTGTGTGTGAAGTTTTAGCTCAAAATACCCCACAGATTATTTATAGTTTGTCAAATTTGCCCCTATTTGTAAAAAAAACACAGTTTTTGTGCATATTCCTTTAAATGCAAATGAGCTGCCGGTCCCAGCCTCCTTTCCAGAAGAGGGCGGAGCATCAACAGCTTGCACTTTGGTTGCTCAACAACAACAAAGCTGGAGAATCTCACGCAGCCAAAATGACGATTGTCAGTAACGGTGTTCAGCCTTACATTGTTCAAACCAAACCAAAACAAAATGGCGGCGCTGTGGGTGGAAACGTGCAGATTAAGGGGTGGTAATATTATAATAAGATCCCCTTCCTACGTCACTAGGCGAGCAAAATCTGAGGCTCGTTTTTTCACATGCTTGCAGAGAAAGGCTTGCCAAAACAAAGTTACTGGGTTGTCCTTTTACACGTTTTCAGGGTTGGCAGATGCACCGGGGACATGATTATAGCACTTAAACTTGGAAAAAGTCAGATTTTCATGATATATCCCCTTTTAAACACCAGGGACCAGTTGCATAAACTTAGCCTATATGTTAAGAACAAGCTTGACCAACTTGCAGTTGGACTTGCAACTTGCAGAGCTTATAAAATGTGTAAAGGAGTCAAAACAGCAGCAGAAATTCCTCCGTCACACAGACAAATAAAGATCTGCTGCGAGGAGACAGTTTCTAAAGCCTGTACTGACCTGTAATGGACAACATCGCAAATAAGATGAGAAAAAACAGATGCTTGAGCATTATGTGCCTTATATGGTGGCATCTTGAGACATCACATCCTGTTTTTGGTTCGTTTAGAGGTCTGTGTTGCATTCATATTTCAGTCAAACCACACCAGAGATCGTTTAGAAGCAGACTGAGACCTTTTTGTTTGGTGCGCACCAGAGTTCGGATGGCAGCGCTCAAAATGAACCGAGTAATCACACCAGTTTTAATTGAACCAAACCTGCCAAGTGTGAACACACCCTAAAATGCTGAATGCATAAATCACAAAAAAGTCATTCTTCTACACACACACTGTACATAAAGAGACTTTCATATTTACACTAGATCAATTGTGTTATAACTTCAGTCTCTCTCATTCGAAGTTTTCTCTTCCAAATGAATGAGTTGAACTGCAGTGAAGAGTGTGACGGACAAATCAGAAATACACACAGAATGAGAATCACTGCAGAAGGATTTACAGAAAAACAACACCATGAAAAGCAGCACAGAGCTTGAACGCTGCACACACTGTAAAATACAGCACAGAAGGTTTACGGGACGATTCTGCTGATTCTACAAACACACACACGTGATCCTAGTGAGTTTAGAGCTCGAATGAGCAGAACTCGGTCAGCGCTCAAGTTCATCTCACCTATGTGGACGCTTGATCATCAGTGAACGACTCTGACCATACGTGAACAGCTCACTCCATCACATAATCCATCCATCTCTACGAAATGACTGAATACAGAGAAATTAACAGAAATTAACTCATTTTAAGCTCGCTGAGACTGAATGAAACACATCTGAGAAATACATCCACTCTATTGTGCTCAGAGATGAACTTTCTCTGTTTCTACCACTCTAACACAGAAACAGACTCCTGGATGAAGAAGAAATCACACACCAGATGTCTTCTGTGTCTCAGCTGTCCACCCTAAACTGCTATGAGAGTGAATGGAAATCAAATAGAGACTTTAGCTGAATTATTACCATTTCTCTATTGTGAAAAACACCCATAATCTCACTAGGGTCTCATGTAGAGTTTAATCTGTATTTCTTTTGATTTTAGGAGAAAAATCTGAGATAATGTTAATACTGAGAAACATATTAAGTTCCCTGAGCCATGAAAGAGTAACATTTGAGCAATAGCGTTTCCCTATATCGCCAAAGAAAAATCAGAAAGGAGATCTCTTTGAGGTCTCAAATGTTTCTCCAAGAGATCAATGAGATTGAATGGAGAGCAAATGGAGTCGCCTGTTTCACAGATCTCACATGTCTCCTCTAGAACTTCAGAGGAGATCTCAAATTTGATTTGTTTTGATTTTTGGAGAAACATTTGAGACAATGTTGATATCAAGAAACACTAAGTTCCCTAAGCTATGAAAGAGCAACATGATATTTTACTTAAATTGCCCATAGAAAAGAAACGGGATGAGAAAGGAGATGTCTTTGAGGTCTCAAATCTTTCTCCAAGACGTCAATGATACTGAATGGAGAGCAAATAAAGTAATCTGTTTATCAGATCTTACATGTCTCTTCTAGAGTTTCAGAAGTGATCATAATTAGTATTTCTTTTGATTTTTGGAGACACATTTGAGATAATGTTGATACCAAGAAACACATTAACTTCCCTGAACTATGAAAGAGCAACATCTGGGCAATAACATTTCCCTAAATGACCCATAGAAAAGAAAGATCAGAAAAGAGATCTCTTTGAGGTCTCAAATCTTTCTCCAAGACGTCAGTGAGAATGAATGGAAAGTCATCTGCTCAATACATCTCACATATGTCTCTTCTAGAGTTTCAGAAAAGATCTTAATTAGTATTTCTTTTGATTCTTTGAGAAACATTTGAGATAATGTTGATAACAAGAAACACTAAATTCCCTGAGCCATGAAAGAGCAACATCTGAGCAATGACAATCGGCCATAGAAAATAATAATCACAAGGAAAACCTTATTGATGTCTCCAAGAGAGAGCAAATGGAGTCGCTTGCAGATCTCATGTAGAGTTTCAAAGAAATCTCAATAATGTCTCAAACTGTGCTCAGATCCAAATCTCAATATTACCTCAAACATTTCTCATATTCATTATAAGGCTCTATGCTCTTACTGGATGACTTGTTTGGCTCCGTTTTACATCTCCTGACGAAGTTCAACTTCAATGAAGTGTCCTGAGCACTAAACGAGCCTCCGCTGAGCAATGCGGCTCATATAAACTCCCTGTCCCGAGTGAAACAGAAGTGAGTAGTTCACAGTTGATCAAACACACGTAACAAGCGCAGTGTACATGAACATCACCGGCACACCAGTGCATTTCTCCTGCGCGTATCGACAATGCGACAATCTTCATACTCACCCAAAAGTACATCATCATTTCAGCCACAAAAACCCTGTACAGATATTTCTCTCTCTGTCTCTCTTGAGTTCAGGACAGCTGGATTCTCCTCCTGTCTCCTCTCCTTCTCTCCTCCTCTCCTCCTAGATGCCGCTTCTGACTTTTCTGATGTTTGGAGGTCTAGAATTCAGTGGTTTCTCAGGAAACACCTTGAGAAGCGGCGTCAGTGTGTCTGATACTCTTTTACTCCTTCCTTTGCTCTCGTCTCACAGCAGCTTTACTTTAAGACTGAGTCTGAACCAAGACCACAGCAGCCTCCAGCGTGGAGAGAGAGAGAGTGAGAGAGAGAGAGAGAGAGAGAGAGAGAGAGAGAGAAAGAGAGCGAGGGGGTTTTCTCTGATGACAGTATTGATGGCGGATGTGAGTGAACAAGCTCTACCCACAATCCTCTCAAGATATACGCCGTCTGAAACCCGACAAGCACCACAAACAAACATCATAAAACAGAGAAGAACATAATAAAGATGGAGGACGAGCCGTGTTTCTTTCACTGTGAAGCGTCTGTATGTCATTAAAACAGCCAACCGTGAATCTGCTGTATGTCTCGCACACATGCTGGGAACTACCACGTATGGCTCATATTTCCCCTCATATTCAAAGGAAAGAAATAATATAGTATATTTTGCATATTTTTTGCAAGACAATATATGTTATGTTTTGCAAAAAGTGTAGCCTTTTTAAGGAAATTGTGATTTTTTGCATCATGACATTGAATGCAAATTTTCATTAATGTAATAAAAAAAATGACTGTAATTTGAACAAAAGCAAATATATATTTTGCATATATTTTACAAGAAGACATTTTTTTAATTTAGAAAGAAAATACATTCAAGCAATTATTATTATTATTTTGCTGAATCATGAAATAATTTTCATGACAAACACATTTAAACCAAATTTTCATTAACGTAATGCAATAACAACAAAGAAAATCATATTCCCATTAGTGTAATGTTGAAAAAAAATATATATATTATTCAATATATTTTGCAAAAAGCATTGGAATGAATAAAAATGACTGCATTACAGTAATGAGAAACTAATGAGAATCACCTTTAAGAATAATTCAAAAAAGTAAAACTGGTGCATAATGTAATGTAATGAGAGTTTGCATGAAAATGTGCTTAAATGTCACAATGCAAAAAAATCATAATGGTCTTCAACACAGACTTTGTTTTATTAATAATTTAGCATTTTCTTTCAGACACCGGGATAAAATGTGGCCTAGATGTGTTATCATACAAATCACCCCTAAAGTCGGTTCAATCCCTTTATATAAAGAGAAACAGAGAGAGAGTGAGTGAGTGAGAAGTACATGAGACGCTGTAGTTTCATCACTGCTGCATCAGCACATTTTAAAAACAGGTCATCAATATCTGCCTGCAGGACGCACTTTAAAAACGCAGCCTACAAACCACAGACACACACACAGACAGAATCTGCTGCTGTGCCAGATAAACTCATCATACACACACACACAGCCTGTACTGTAACACCAGCTGACTCTTCTCCAGCCCCACGTCTCCTTTAATTGGATTTTTATCTGTGGTCATTTTTTCTCTCTCTAGTATCTCTCTTAGACCTCTGAGGAATATTATTAGAAATGATAATTAGACTACAAGAGGGAAAAAACAACAAATGTAACTGGAGACATTCAGTCCAGATCTGTCTCACTGCTGATGAGTGATGTTTTATTCTGTGTCATTTAAAGCTCAAAGATTTACACAACATGAATCTGATTTTGTCATTCTAATCTGATTCTCCAACTTGATTCTCTGGATCTAGTTTGATTCTCTAATCTGATTCTCTGACACTTGTCTGAATCTCTGACGCCAGATTGATTATCTAAATTGATTCTCTGATGCTTGTCTGACTCTAGTTTTATTCTTAGATTCATATTCTCTCATCTCATTCTCTGACTCTTGTTTGATTCAATAATCTCATGCTTAGTTTGATTCTTCAACTCTAGTTCGATTATATTCTTATTTCACTATAGTTTGATTCTCTTAGCTTAATCTCTGATACTCTCTGACTCTTGTCTAGTTTGATTCTCTGACTCGGATTCTTTTCTCACTCTAGTTTGATTCGCTAATTTGATTCTTTGATTCTCTAATCTTAATCTATGATACTATTCTGAATCTCTTACTCTTTGATTCTTTGACTCTAGTTTGATTCTCTTACTCTTGACCAGTTTGATTCTTCGACTATAGTTTGATTCTTTGACTAGTCTGATTCTCTGACTCTGATTCTTCTCAGACTCTGATTTTTTATGACCATTGTTTAAGTCTCTAATTTAATTAATTGATTCTCAATTCTGAATCTCTGAATGTAGTTTGATTCTTCGACTCTAGTCTGATTCACTGATTCTAGTCTGATCCTCCAATTCTGAAACTCTGACTCTAGTTTGATTCTCTTTCTCTTATTTTCTCTTGACCAGTTTTATTCTTTGACTAGTCTGATTCTCTGACTATGATTCTTTGACTAGTCTGATTTTCAGATTCTGATTCTTCTCTGATCATTGCTTGATTCTCTAATCTGATTAATTGATTCTCAATTCTAAATCTCTGATTCACTAATTCTAGTCTGATCCTCTGACTCTGAATCTCTGACTCTAGTTTGAATCTTTGACTAGTTCGATTCTCTAATCTGATTAATTGATTCTTTAAATTAATTTATTGATTCATTAAGTTTAGTCTTTGATTCTCTTACCTGAATCTCTGACAGACTGAGCAGACTGAGATTGACTCCGTCTCCAGTTTGATTTTTAAACTCTAGTCTGATTCTTTGACTCTAATCTGATTCTCTGACTCTTGTTTGATTCAATAATTTGATTCTTTGATTCTCTTATCTGAATCTCTGTCTCATGCTTAGTTTGATTCTTCAACTCTAGTTTGATTATATTCTTATTTCACTATAGTTCAATGTTTAGTTTATACTCTGATACTTTCTGACTTTTGATTCTTAATCTGATTTTCTGTTTCTTGTCTAGTTTGATTCTTCACTGAGTCTGATTTTTCTATGACTCTAGTTTGATTCTCTAAATTAATTCATTCTCTAATATGAATCTTCGACACTATTTTGATTCTTCGACTCTAGTTTGATTCTGTAATTTGATTCTTTGATTCTCTAATCTTAATCTCTGATACTAGTCTGAATCTCTCACTCTTGTCTAGTTTGATTCTTTGACTCTAGTTTGATTCTCTTACTCTTATTATAGGTCTCTTGAGCAGTTTGATTTTTCGACTATAGTTTGATTCTCAGACTCTGGTTCTTCTCTAACTCTGATTATTCTATGACCATTGCCTGATTCTCTAATTTGATTAATTGATTCTCAATTCTGAATCTATGACTGTAGTTTAATTCTTTGACTATAGTCTGATTCTAGTCTGATCCTCCAACTCTGAATCTCTGACTCTAGTTTGATTGTTCGACTAGTTTGGTTCTCTAATTTGATTCATTGATTCTCTAAATTGATTTACTGATACTTTAATTTTAGTCTTTGATTCTCTAATCTGAATCTCTGACATAAGTTTGACTCTTTGACTCCAGTTTGATTCTTAGACTCTGATTCTACAGGAAGCGTCTGATTCAGACAGAATGATAAAAGGTGCTGATGTTGACATTCAGCCAGCTCTAACGCTGATCACATGGACACCGACTGTTCAAGAGTCATTTTTTCAGCAGGGGTAACAGGTGATCATCTCCTCACAATCACCCGCTGGAACTTTACGAATCGCACCTGTTGTTTCTCCCAGCATCAACAAACAGCATCGCACAAATATATCATATCAACACACATCACCACGTTGAACTGAATCCCAAAAGCATATTTACCCTCCATACACACACCTGCTCGGCGCTCAGTTGAACACACGACGCCATTTGCACTATGATTGAACACTTGGGGAAGTGATGTCATCAAGTCAAGCACAAATCCACCTGTTCATATCAATCATGGATGCACAAACAAACCACACTGTATCAACACACACACACACACACACAGATCCTCTCTCACCCGTGTGCTGAAGGAAGGAAATCCTAATCGCCACAGGTGATCGGTCAGGACCGTCCCGTACACCAGAGCGACACCAGCTGACTTACACACACCACCTGACCACAAAACACAAGACAAAGGGTCACTACAGCACACACACATGGTATTGCTCAGATGCTGCTCTTTCATGGAGTTGTGTTTCATACAAGTAACAACTTTGTCTCAGACGTTTCTCCTAAAATTCCTTCAGAAACATGTACTCTCATGTACTTCTCACTCTCTCTCAGGGGTGTAAAAGTACTCGAAAAATATATTTTTTACAGTTAAAGTATGGCTATTGAGTGAAAACTTACTCAATTAAAAGTCTAAGTATCTACACTGTAAAAAAAGAACTGTTGGTTTAACTTAAAAAATTAAGTTACCTGGTTGACTCAAACTTTTGAGTTCATTGAAATTAAAAATTTGAGTTAATACAATGAAGGCTATTGATTTAATCAACAGAAACTCAAAATATGTTATCTGGTAATACAATGAACACTGTATAAGCGTAAGTTTCATGTGTCATAGAAGTGGCTCTCGGGAATGAGTGTAACCGTCACAGCTTTTGATTTTCCCGGCAAAAACGACCCGAGTCCTTCACATAAAAATCAGTCTACAGGCTTTTACAGACAACCTAGGAAGTCGGGGAAAGTCTCATTTTTAAGGTTCGTTACAAGCTGTTTACACATTGGCAATAAAAAAGCGATTAATACATAAAAATTATTACATACAGCCCTTGGGGGTTTTTTTTATAATATTTTTTGTTGTTCACACGTTTGTTTGTTTTTTGTTTGCATTACATTAATGAAAATTGGGCCCAATTAGCCATTTTCTCTCCCCGGTGTCATGTGACTTGTTAGTGTTACAAGGTCTCAGGTGTGAATGGGGAGCAGGTGTGTTAAATTTGGTGATATCGCTCTCACTCTCTCATACTGGTCACTGGAAGTTCAACATGGCACCTCATGGCAAAGAACAGGCCTCGCCATGGTCGACCAAAGAAGTTGGGTGCACATGCTCAGCGTCATATCCAGAAGTTGTATTTGGGAAATAGAAGTGTGAGTGCTGCCAGCATTGCTGCAGAGGTTGAAGGGATGGGGGGTCAGCCTGTCAGTGCTCAGACCACACGCCGCACACTGCATCAAATTGGTCTGCATGGCTGTCGTCCCAGAAGGAAGATGATGCACAAGAAAGCCTGCAAACATTTTGCTAAAGACAAGCAGACTAAGGACATGGATTACTGGAACCATGTCCTGTGGTCTGATGAGACCAACATAAACTTATTTAGTTCAGATGGTGTCAAGCGTGTGTGGCGGCAACCAGGTGAGGAGTACAAAGACAAGTGTGTCTTGCCTACAGTCAAGCATGGTGGTGGGAGTGTCATGGTCTGGGGCTCCATGAGTGCTGCCGGCACTGGGGAACTACAGTTCATTGAGGGAACCATGAATGAGCAGAGCATGATCCCCTCCCTTCGGAGACTGGGCCGCAGGGCAGTATTCCAACATGATAACGACCCCAAACACACCTCCAAGACGACCACTGTCTTGCTAAAGAAGCTGAGGGTAAAGGTGATGGACTGGCCAAGCATGTCTCCAGACCTAAACCCTATTGAGCATCTGTGGGACATCCTCAAACAGAAGGTGGAGGAGCGCAAGGTCTCTAACATCCACCAGCTTCGTGATGTCGTCATGGAGGAGTGGAAGAGGACTCCAGTGGCAACCTGTGAAGCTCTGGTGAACTCCATGCCCAAGAGGGTTAAGGCAGTGCTGGAAAATAATGGTAGCCACACAAAATATTGACACTTATTTTCACACATTTTCACTTAGGGGTGTACTCACTTTTGTGGCCAGCGGTTTAGACATTAATGGCTATGTGTTGAGTTATGTTGAGGGTACAGCAAATTTACAGTTATACAAGCTGTACACTCACTACTTTACATTGTAGCAAAGTGTCATTTCTTCAGTGTTGTCACAAGAAAAGATATAAAATATTTACAAAAATGTGAGGGGTGTACTCACGTCTGTGAGATACTGTATATCTAGGGCCCTATGATTTCCGCGATGCGGAAAACGCGGATGGAATCGTGCAATCCAGTCATGAAAACGTAATTTACGGTATAACGTGGCATGTCACGGAAGTTGTACATTTTTTGATGAATAAATAAAAAGTAGGTGAGTACACTAAAATCAAATCGCGATATAGACTAGTGTCTGTGAATATTAAACCACAAAAAGAGTATTTAAATATGAATCCTGCATGTTCTGCATGTCTCTGCATGTCATTTAGGCCTACCTCACACACACTGAAGCACACGTGACACTCGCTGTGTTTTCATCCTCTGCTGCCTCACTATATGAGGACATGAACGCATGAACTTCATCTCCAGAATCACTTCATGAGCATTTTACCATTTGATCTGAGAAAAACGTCTCGGTTACGACTGTAACCTTAGTTCCCTGAAGAGGGAACGAGACGTTGCGTCGAGAAATTGACGCGTTCCCAAAGCGTCAATTTCTCGACGCAACGCAAGTTCCTTTGAAAGGGAACTATCATCATATCATAAACACACAGAAACTCACGGCAACCCGTCAAAATAAAAGTTCGGCTTAACTTAAAGGAATTGTGATAGAAACATATTACTTTTTTATTATTTTTCTTCCATGTTTTAATTTTAACAGTAAAGCTCTGTTGTGCAGCACTTTGTTTAACAAAAAAAGTTTGTTTAATGTCATATGATTAAAAGATAAATTGAATAAAAAATGAAATAAAACAGAATTTCAGAAAAAAAAAACATTTAATAGAAATGAAATTTTAAATAAATAAATGTTGTTTTTATTAAATGAATTTATTAGACATGCTTTTTGATTATTAAAATTTAATTAAACCATTAAAATGGAATACAGAAAACTTAAAACAGAAAACAGAATTTGGTAAAAATAAAACAGAATTTGAGGGGAAAAATCATAGGGGCCTAAAAAATATAATTTTTGTTAAACTTTTAATAAATTGTGTTTTAATTGTATAAGTTTCATGATTTCAATTAATTAAACATGCTTTTTGATTACTAAAATTTATTTAACCATCAAAATGGAGTGCAAAAAAATTCCATAGGGCCCTATATATTGCAATTTCTGACTCTGGAATCTTGATCAAATCTGAGCAGTTTGAGACATTGTTGAGATCTCTTCTGAATCTCTACAGGAAACACATATGAGAAGCAGAGAACACCAGCGTTTGGGCATGCTTACATGTTATATTTACTAAAAGAACAAGAGATTTCTCTCCAAAATGCTGCAGTTCATTTATGCATATAGTGAGAACAACTCACTTCACTAGTTTTTCCTTTCAGATTAATGACAGAAACCTGTGCATTAGATTTTAACTAACAACGACACATTCTGATATTTCACTACATTAGTGAGCTCATTTGGCCTTCACAAGCGAAGCCAAACAGATTAATATACACACAGAGAGAGAAACACATGCTCGTGCCGACAGCACATGTATTATTTAAGAGCAAACTGGCCATTACAGAGATGCATTTGCCAAGAGTCAGCGTGTCTATTACACCACAAACACACACGTCATCTTTATCTAGTGCATCTAACAAGCTTTGCACACTTTGAAATCCCCCTTAAACATCCCATTTGCTATTGGTCAGAATGTGAAATCAGCAGTCTACACTGTTTTTAAATAAGATTACTGGACGTTTTCCAAGAAATTACTAAAAATTGTACGTTTAATTAAATGTGTTCTTTGTAATTATTTTTGAATTTACTATAATTTTTTTTAGTCAAAAATAGTTTTGAAGTAAATCTAATTTTTTTCCATCAGCATATACACCCAGTATCAACACAAGCGCGTTAAATATGAGCATATCAAAGATTCATCTGCAGACAGAAACACGTGCAACAGCCAATCCGTCTGAAAACACCATTTCAGAGACATCAGGAGGCATTTCTGGGGTTATCGACGAGGTCTCTGTGTGTTCTGCTCGGGTCGCTGGGTTTGAGGTTGATTTTGAGGTGGTTTGTGTTGTTTTATGTGATGTGTGTATGCAGTATTTTTGTCTCTTTCTGCAGACTCGACAGCCTCCTGCACCGACTGCATCAAATATTAACACTGCGATTAAACGCTACAGAGAGAGAGAGATGGATGAGCGAGCCTGTCGATGCTTGTAGTAGCTGCCGCAGTGACTGTGTGTGTGTGTGTGTGTGTGTGCGTGTGTGTGAGTGTGTGGTTGGCTGGAGCTCACTAATCACTTAGGGTAATGCTGACCTCCAGAGCCGCCTCAAACACACACACACACACACACACACACACTGATAAGTGATCTTTGGCTGGTGGGATCATGTCTTGAAAAACAGAAAAACGTCATGTGAAGAAACTGACAGAAACAACGATAATTATTTTTCCCCCTTTCACAAATTCAAATAAATGCAAAAGGGGGACGTTTGGCATCTTTGCATCTTATTCTGTCCAATAATGGCACACTTGCACTCTAAAAAAAATTCATTTTAAGCAAGCAATACAGTAATTGTTAAACAATAGCTGAGTTAAATAAAAATGACCCAGTTGCTGGGTTAAAACAACCCAAACGCTGGGTTAGCTGGGTTAAAACAACCCAATCGCTGAGTTAAAACAACCCATTCGCTAAGTTAAAACAACCCATTCGCAGCAACTGGGTTAAAACAACCCAACCGCTGGGTTAAAACTACCCAATCGCAGTAACTGGGTTAAAACAACCCAATCGCAGCAACTGGGTTGAAACAACCCAACCGCTGGGTTAAAACAACCCAATCGCAGCAACTGGGTTGAAACAACCCAATCGCAGCAACTGGGTTGAAACAACCCAATCGCAGCAACTGGGTTGAAACAACCCAACCGCTGGGTTAAAACTACCCAATCGCAGTAACTGGGTTAAAACAACCCAATCGCAGCAACTGGGTTGAAACAACCCAACCGCTGGGTTAAAACAACCCAATCGCAGCAACTGGGTTGAAACAACCCAACCGCTGGGTTAAAACAACCCATTCGCAGCAACTGGGTTAAAACAACCCAATCGCAGCAACTGGGTTGAAACAACCCAACCGCTGGGTTAAAACTACCCAATCGCAGTAACTGAGTTAAAACTACCCAATCGCAGTAACTGGGTTAAAACAACCCAATCGCAGCAACTGGGTTAAAACAACCCAACCGCTGGGTTAAAACTACCCAATCGCAGAAACTGGGTTAAAACAACCCAATCGCAGCAACTGGGTTAAAACAACTCAACCGCTGGGTTAAAACTACCCAATCGCAGCAACTGGGTTAAAACAACCTAATTGCAGCGTTAAAACAACCCAATCGCAGCAAATGGGTTGAAACAACCCATTCGCTGGGTTAAAACAACCCAATCGCTAGGTTAAAACAACCCATTCGCAGCAACTGGGTTAAAACAACCCAACCACTGGGTTAAAACAACCCAATCACAACAACTGGGTTAAAACAACCCAATCGCAGCTACTGGGTTAAAACAACCCAATCGCAGTAACTGGGTTAAAACAACCCAATCGCCACAACTGGATTAAAGCAACCTAATCGCAGCAACTGGGTTAAAACAACCCATTCACTGGGTTAAAACAACCCAATCGCAGCAACTGGGTTAAAACAACCCATTCACTGGGTTAGCTGGGTTAAAACAGCCCAATCACTGGGTTATAACAACCCATTCGCTGGGTTAAAACAACCCGATCGCAGCAACTGGGTTAAAACAACCCTTTCGCTGGGTTAAAACAACCCAATCACAACAACTAGGTTAAAACAACCCAATCGCCGCAACTGGATTAAAGCAACCTAATCGCAGCAACTGGGTTAAAACAACCCATTCGCTGGGTTAAAACAACCCAATCGCAGCAACTGGGTTAAAACAACCCATTCACTGGGTTAGCTGGGTTAAAACAGCCCAATCACTGGGTTATAACAACCCATTCGCTGGGTTAAAACAACCCAATCGCAGCAACTGGGTTAAAACAACCTAATCACAGCATTAAAACAACCCAATCACAGCAACTGGATTAAAGCAACCCATTCGCTGGTTTAAAGCAACCCATTCTCTGGGTTAAAACATCCCAACCGGTGGGTTAGCTGGGTTAAAACAGCCCAATTGTTGGGTTAAAACAACCCAATCTCTCGGTTAGCTAGGTTTGTCCATTTTCAACCCAAACTGGGTTGTTTTTAACCCAGCATTTTTTTCTTTCTTTTTTTTTTTTCTTTTTAGAGTGTGGAGACATTCGTCACAATCTTTATTTCTCATATTTTCTTGTTCTTTGGACATAATTTTTAATATGTAAAAGTCAAATGTTGTAAAGTGTATTGTTTAGGCATGACATACAAATATAAGTCACAATTATAAGAAATAACATAAAAATTAGGAGGTTTTATGTCAGTTTTATGGAGAAAGAAGAGGCTTTGCAATCTGTTTTTGAGCTCAAACATGACTTTGCTTGACAAAAACCAGCATCTTGACTCCTAAATCTGATCGATGAGCAAAGAATCAACCACTGAGAGCCAAGAGTTTGAACAGCAAAGTGATTTGTCATCATATTGAGATTCAGAAGTGAATAATAAAAAAAGAAAACCATGCAGTGACGTGCATTAAGAAAGAGAGAAGAAAAGTGAAAGTGAAGTTATACAAGATTTTCATTAGTACATTACAGCTCATCTAACTACAGTGAGTGAAAACACAAATAATGCTTTAATAACTCTTGAGACTGAGACAGTGAAGAGTGTGTGTGTGTGTGTGTGTGATAGTGTACCAGAAAATGGATCGTTTACTCTATGGCACGCGTTATTAAAGCTGCAATGAACCTGTTCTCTCGTCCTTCACTCTCTGCTTCTTTCTTTTACCACACATACACAAAGAATAAAAGGAAACAAATGGATGAAACATCCATAAACCGTCTGCACTTACAGGGAAATAATCTACTGTGTATCGTTTAATATTTCTCTCTCTGTCTGATTTTAATCATAAAAACACTAATGAGTCCACATGCATAATGCAAAGCACCATGGGAGGGATGCATATCTGTCATAAATAGTTATTAATTTGATCATTAGCACCATAATCTACAATATTATTCATTGAATTATACTAAATAATAATGACATAAATAAATAAAATAAATCTGAAGTCACCATGTGCGTGTTTGGTAATGAACTGATCAGGGCTTTACACAGACGAGGTTGTTTACCTACTTCAAACTCTCAATCAATGACCCCCGGCAGATTAATTGAGATGCTTTACATTGATTTTTCCCCATGACCAGAGACGGAGCGGGGGCGTGTTGCCACGGTGATCTGTAGGGTCAGGGGTTCACATGCTCGGACGTTTCCTCTCATTCAAAAAACTACATTGAAAAAATTCCAATAATCTTAATGGATTGAGGAAAACTTTGCAACACAAATAAATTGACCTTAAAAAAGGAAAGCATACAAACAAAAGAACATGTAAACAAGAAAAGTTACCAAATAACCAACCCAACAAACAAACAGATAAATAAGCCAATAAACAAACAAATGGTTAAAAATGGTAGTAGCATATAAATATAAGCGAACTGTGTAATTAAATTGACCATTTAAAAAAACACACTCATCAATCACTCAATAAAGCAAGCTGAATTCCATTCAACTGAGGAAGCTGCAAAAAATAAATTCTTGAGTGAGCTAAAGTAGATTCACAACTGCTATGAAAGCAAACTGGACTCATTTGTGTAAATGAGCCGCCCATCATGATGAAGCCACGTGAGCATTTCTCTTCAGCAAACCAAACCAGGGACAATGCCAGAGGTTCGCTTACTAGTACTTCAACACGTAATGAATCATTCATGTCTGGAGAACAAACACTTAAGACTTAGTCCTAGAAGTTTCAGCACATCACTAGATATGGGCAATAAAAATACCTGACTCAGGCCCCGTTTACACTAGTGCATTTTCGTTTTAGAATGGCGTTTTAAAATGAAAACAATCCTCGTCAACACTGACGTTTCAGAAACGATCTCCGTCTACACTACATGAACAAAAAAGCATGTCACATGACACTGGACATGCGAGTACAAGTGTAAATAGCTGCCTCTTGTGCATGTAGGTAGCTGCAGTATTTTTTTTTAAAAAAGCAGAGTTTAACTGCACAATGGCTGCTAAAAATTACA
This sequence comes from Elopichthys bambusa, assembly GCA_037101425.1. NCBI lineage: Eukaryota > Metazoa > Chordata > Actinopteri > Cypriniformes > Xenocyprididae > Elopichthys > Elopichthys bambusa. Next base: position 5,741,870 of record CM074435.1, read on the forward strand.
ACAAAGCCAGCAAGATTGCAGTTCAGTCTCCATGTTATTGTTTACACAGTCGTCAAGGATAAGCAGAGCAAACGTGGGCAGCCACGCCAGTGTTTTAAACGTCTCCGTTTTGGTCCATTTACACTGAAATGCAACCCTGGCGTTTTCAAACTAATATGGACTCTGCAGCATTTTTCGAAAGTCTCAGTTCTCAAAGGGTCAAAAACACCGGAGCAGTGCAAACAACAGGCATAACCGAAGCAAAAGTGCACTAGTGTAAACAGGGCCTTAGCAGAAAGTAATAAACAGATGCTGCTACTATTTATGGATGTAATCACATTCATGATGCAAACATACATGGGTCAGAGAACATAAGCAGAAGCTCAACCTAACCTGAATGACGGACAAGAACAAACCTCTTCAAGAACAAGCTCAAACTTGCTGTGTAACCAATGGACACACCAATGTATTACGCAGCACGTTTGAGCTTCTGGAAAAGGTTTTGTAGGAGCTAAAATAGGATTCATTTATGTACTATGTATTTCATGTGAGCATCTGTTGTTTGAGTTGACGCCATCTAGGGGTTGAAGCCGGAGATGTAAGGCCTCTGGTAGGGCTGTGCGGATAGACGATATCAATATCGAATCGCGATAAAATATATGTCGATAACGATGATAAGCTCTAGGCATTTTTACTCGATATGGATTAATATAAGAGCCAATCATACGGCAGAAATATGAAACAACAGCCAATCAGCGTGCAGCTTTTAACGTTCACGTCAAAGAACAAAGTCGATTTCCTATGGCACTTTGCAAAGCAAACTCGACACAAGGAAGACAAAATCAGTGGAAGCAGCGACGAAAGTGAAACTAACCTTAAGTTATTATCCAAAAATTATGAAATTGTCGACAAAAAAGGTAGCATGAATTCAGTTATATGGAAATGGTTTGGCTATTTGAAAAGCGACCAGGCGCAGATTAAAACAATCTGTAAAATATGTCTTCGGTCGGTGAAAACCAAGACTGGCAACACAACCAACCTATTCCATCACCTAAAAAAGTATCATCCCAGCGACCACACTGAAAGCATGAAAATGCGGGCCGATGCTAACGATACTCTATCAACAATTAGGGCTAGCAGCGGGGCTGTACCAAAGCAGAAATCGATCACGTCGTCCTTCGTGGCCATTACCTCTTATGAAAAGTGTTCCAAAAGGTGTGAAATGCATCTATTAAATTTTACAATAATAACTTGTGATCATAATCAAAATATGATAAAAGTTTCTCATTATGTTGATTAAAAATGTTATGACGTAATTTATAATCACAAAATACTTTATCATCACAAACAGAAGTAAGTTTTATAATCTTTTATGCCTTGTAAAGTTTCCAAACATGTGCTTATATACTGTTTTCTTCCTCGTCAGAGGGGAGTATGAGAGACCAGAGAATCCAAAGAGCCATGGGTGTGTGCAAAAAAGTGGTCAGTGCTTTTTCCTTCTCATGGAAGAACTAGCGGCCACTCAAGAGGAGCTCAAGCTGCCAAAGCACAAGTTGGTCACAGAATCACCCACCAGGTGGGGGTCTCGCCATGCCATGGTACGAGTGATAGAGCAGGAGAAGGCCATTGCAAAAGTTTTATCAGCTGATAAAAAAACAAGGCACTTGGCTCCCTCATGGCAGGACGTTGATGTTCTGGAGTCTGTTTGCAAGACTCTAAACCCACTTGCTGACTTCACCGATGCCCTTTCTGGTGAAGAATATGTAAGTGTGTCGTACCTGAAGCCTGTTCTGCATCTTTTCAATGAGGAGGTCTTGAAACCTGTAGCTGATGACTCAGAACTCACCAAGACCATCAAGGCTTCTGTCATCAGCTACCTGAATGAAAAATATGACGATGCAGCCACCGATGACCTTCTGAACATAGCATCCCTTGTTGATCCTTGTTTCAAGACGCGCTACTTCAAAGATGACAAGGTTGAGGCTGTGAGATCCAGAGCCGTGGCTCAGATGCTGGATGAATGTCAGAGCACATCGCAAGCTACTCCTGCCTTACCATCCACTGCACTGGGAGGAGACAAAGGTGATGGTGCTGCAACACCAGCCAAATTGCAGAAGAAGACATGGGGCAGCTTTTTCAAGAAGTCCTACACTAAGTCTGCTGCAACATCTGATCTGACAGAACAGCAGGCTATTGAGGCTGAACTAAACAGTTACCTGCAAGGTCCTATTGCAGACAGCGAGACCAACCCCCTGGCATGGTGGAAGATTAATTCAGCAACATACCCTAGAGTGAGCCTCCTGGCAAAACGTTACCTGTGCATTCCTGCCACGAGCTCACCCTCAGAGCGTGCTTTTAGCACAGGGGGTAATATTGTATAATGCAACAGCCAGACACAGTGGACAGATTAGTCTTTCTGGCAAAAAATCTGTAAACGTTTTACAAATTATGTGCACTGGCTGGAAATTTTATAGTTTTCTGTAATAGTTTTATTTTGCACATTTAATCTACCTTTTAAAAGCCAGACACTGTTGACAGACTGAGACTTCAAAAAAAAACCAAAAAAAAAAAAAAACCCTGGTTTTACAAATTGTGATGAATAGAAGTTGAATATATTTATGTCACATTTAATCTACCTCTTAAAAGCCAGATGATGTAGACAGACCTGTCTTTCTGGAAAAGAAAAAACTCAATCCGCTTATCTTGTCAATCCTTTAGCTACTTGAGATTTTGATTTTTTGATTTTGCATATAGTTACTTTTTTGTAATAAATATTATTTCAGTATCGGAAAACTATGTTGTGGACAATGGAATCTTTTGGACAGTGAGCGTCAAGCCTTTTTTCTGTTCAGCCACCCAAGTGGACAATTTATCCACTACAGCTTGTACATTCAGTCTCGGTTGAGTCTCAGGTGTCTCCAGAATGTGTCTATGAAGTTTCAGCTCAAAATACCCCACAGATCATTTATTATAGCTTGTCAAATTTGCCCCTATTTGGATGTGAGCAAAAACACGCTGTTTTTGTGTGTCCCTTTAAATGCAAATGAGCTGCTGCTCCCGGCCCCCTTTCCAGAAGAGGGCGGAGCTTTAACACTGATGGAGAGACTCTTACTACAGTTCGTTCATTTATTTTGCGTTCTTCTTTTATTTAAATAGACTACCTGTTACTGTGTCAGTAATTGCTGTGCTGCTAATCCCTGATTTGGGAGTGATTTGTTTGTCAGAAAAATGTTAGGCTACCTTATTAAAAGTATTGCTCTTAACAGACCTGTGTTTTATATCACTAGTACAGTGTCCGTTCTTGGAGCATATAAGCCCTGTTCTGTAGTTTATTAAAATTTTATTAATTCTGAACATGTCACGTGTCCATATTGCATGCACTAAATGCGACACTGCACTCCCTTGGGTCCGCAGCAACACACCCGCCACATGAAATCGATTGGATGAATGGTTCTCGACATAATCAAAATGCAAACAGACAGACAGACACAGAGATTCCTGCTGTAACGCGTTGTGTACAGAGCAGATAGGGATACATTAGCTCGCTTAGCTTGAGTTATTGATACCACACAGACTTCACGGAGGTGACTGACATTTCACAACTGGCACTTTATTCCCCATGAAACTCATGTAACTGTCCTTAACTTGTGTTACTTAATAAAGAAAATAACTTTAAATGAGCAACAAAAACAGTTCAACAGGGAGTGCGGGCCACACCATATTTCTACTGCCTTTATAAGAGAAAATAATATGTTCAGCCCCCTCCTTCCGAAGCTTTGAATATTCGTTGTGGATTACTACCGAAGCTTCGAAGCTCAAAAAAAATGGTATTCGGACCAGCTCTAATGCTAACAGGGCAGATCATCACCAGTCGTGGGTGGGGCTTCCTTACTCTTGCGTAGGAGTAGGGGAAAATCTGGAACCGTGCGTTTGGAGAGACTGATTTATGGGGATTATAAAAAAAGGAGTGGGTGGATTTCTACCATTATAGGCTTGTTGTTTACACACACTGTTGACACACATCTGTGTTCAAACACCTTATAAAAGTTAATTTTGCATAATAGGTGCCGTTCAATACATTCATGAAAAACCACTTAAAACCAGTTGGTTAAAAACAACTGAAAACAAAAATGTCTAAGAAAAGTAAAGTTGGTGCCGAAAAAAGCTCGAGCATTGTTTTGAGCACAGATACGACTGGGTGAGATATATTGTATCGAATGCAGTGAAATTCAGACATGTTTAAGTGTGCCTTAACTGCCCAAATACAGCTTGGACCAGCTAAAAACCTGTTCTAAACACACAGTTAGCAGTTCTAGTCTTTCGCCCGCAGCTGTTTTAAGTGTCTGAAACACTTCTCCTTCATGAACACGACTGTCAGAGATCAGCTTCATTCATCAGACGGCTGCATCTTTAAAACCCGTCACAGCCGGCGGGCAAACACGCAAACGCACATATGCACACGCGAGTGACAACCAATAAACTCGAGCAGCAACAAAAGACTGAAACCGAGAATCTAAAGAATGGCTCTGGGCGATCGGCAGAGCTTCATACTCGCAGATTCATCAAGCTCTGTGAGACTGCTCCACTTTCACACGACAACCACCACAACAACAACAACCTCAAAACCAGACCGACTGACACTCGGATCCTAATGTCATGATCTTTAGTCAATTTTATCTGTAATTATTAGTCTAATCGTGACAGGAGTTATTCTGTCGGGGCTGTGGAGGTTTTAAAACACTCAACGCTTGGTAAATGAGACACTGAGGATCTGACGGTTAAGACGCATTCATAGACATGGCATTTATTTCATGCATTTAGCTTTTTTTTTTTTTTCAATAGAAACAGACACAATGCTAATTTTTAGGATGCGTAGTGTAGACAGCAAAAACTGACAGATGCTGAAAATCAAACTCAGACATTTTCCTGAAGAAAGAGTCTTGCGTCGCAGTTCTGTTGCTGTCGAGTCACGTAAAAGCGTGAGGATGTCGATTTCCCCGGCGAGCAGTGCAGGTGTGAGCTTAAGGTGCTCAGCGGAGACGCAGGCGCGTTCGTTCTTCCGTCTGTCACTCGTGCTAATTTGATTACTGACTGATTAAACCGTCACTAATGCAGTCAGAGCCGCGGCGTGCTAATGTAATAAAATCACTTACGGCTAAAACCGGTTAGCTTAATTGGCAGTAGGAGTGATGCTCAAGATTTGCATTAAATCATTTATTTGCGCCCTCAACACGCAATTCCATTACTCACATTAGCGATTTGCACAGCTAATTTAAGCAGAGAGACTCGTTCAAGGGTACGGAGCTGAAGTGTTAGCATCCCACTGCTCTCCTTAACTTGTTAGCTAGACCATTTCCTTGGTCACACCATTGCAACGAGAGTGAAAAGAAACTATCAACATGCTTCTGTCATTTTTTTTTTTTTTGCTATAGCGATCACGGCCGTTAACCTTGTGCCTCCGTAACGAGTGAGGTTTGGTCAACAGCCTGGGTCGTGTTACGTCGCTGCTGATCATTAAAACTAATAGGCAACATCTACCTGTAAACACATCCAGGGCTAATGTCTCATGACATTAGCATTAGCCGCTCGTCTCGCCCGTCCACTGAAAGTCAAGCGTAATTGCTTGGGTCCATTAGCGCTCACATCAAACAGATGGTGCCCTAACCCCCTAATTCTCATACATGCTTGCACCACGCACGCAGTCGCTCCCACACGCGGGACAGAGGGTTGTGAGGCCCTTGGAGTCTTCTGAGGGGCCCGTGGAAGAACAGGTCACCATAAACATGCTCCCTGCGAGCAGAATCAGACTCAACGCTAAACGCACATGCTCTCACCTCACTACACTTCATGGAGGACAGCCTTGTGGGTCTCACATTTTGTCATATTACAACAACAGACAAACATTCACATATATACATTATTATATTATATACACACATATATTAGGGGTGACCCCGAATAGTCAACAATTCGATGCTTCGATAGAAGGAGCCTGATTCGACTACCAATCTCAGAGTCGAAGAGGTGTTATGAGACAAGATATGGGGGTGCTCAATATCTGATTTCACAAAGACCTACTGGTTTTCTCCCAATAAGTTAATATACAGCCTATTTTGATAATGCTATAAATACAAATGTGAAAAGAAATAATCTTTTAATAAATATCTTTAATATGCGTGAATAAATCCAACCACCCCTGTGACAAGTTTCACTTTCCATGATCCGTGACCGACAGAGGCTCATCTTGGCGGCAGGGATTAAATCTTTAACAATGTCTGGGATAAGAAAATCTAAAGTGTAGAATTGGATGCACTTTGAAATGGTAAAAGATGATCCAAAAAAGTAAGATGCAAGTTGTGCCAACAGCTCATGTCCTACCACTCAACAACAACAAACACTGCGGCGCGCTTCTGCCGGCCAACGTTAACGAGCTGACTAGCACGCTATTTGAAAAGACTCAAATGGACACAAGCAGATCGTGTGAAAGACTGGATTTTTTTTCCCCGATCAGGCAGGCCTACAAGTGATTTCAAAACATTTCAGCCGGTTCAAATTAGATTTTTGGATGCTGTGAATGTTTGGCTAAAAATACTGCCACTGCAGTTTAGCGTTTATTGTCTCTGCAGTTTAAAAAGACAGAGTTGACAATTCCGGCTATAGGCTATTTTAATAATTTCTTTAATTTTAATTTTTTTATTGATCACTCTGGGTTATCTAATTTAACTATTTTTGGCTTGTGTTTATGTTCCCCTGCACTTTAGGCATTTTGCACTTGTGACTTGATTATAAATAGGAATATTCCATTTTTTTTATTATTATTTCTATTTATTAGAACGGTATATTCTGTTCTAATTCAATTCGGTAAATTAATTTGATTGCCTTTCATTTCAGTTTAAAAAAGACAAAAAGTCATTGTCAGGTTCGTCTATCACTTGACAGGCGGTTTGATCGCTTTATTAGAAAGATGTTTTCTCTCACACACAGCACAGAGAAACAAAAATTGTCTTAAGGCGCGGGTATAGGCCTTACTTCATTTTCCGCGTCCCACTCCGTCTCGTGCAACAGTTGAGCGCGCGAGCCTATAGAGTAGCCTGCACTCCTTTCGCCTTGAGTGCGGAAAGAGTTCGTGGTGAGCACTATCTAGTGGACTACTGTTTTTCAACACTGGTTTTGCACAAAAGATTAACATGACGGCACATGCTAGTCGATGAGTTGAATCAACTCCACAGCAACTCCACTAACCACTAACCATTCAGAAACGTCCAGTTTCATTCTAAAAGTTGTAACTTCTTCCTGAGTCTCTCCATCAGTGTCCGACTCTGGTTTGAACAATGTAAGACTGAACATCATTACTGACAATCCTCATTTTGGCTGCGTGAGATTCTCCAGCTTTGTTGTTGTTGAGCAACCGAAGCACGAGCTGTTAAAGCTCCGCCCTCTTCTGGAAAGGGGGCCGGGAGCAGCAGCTCATTTGCATTTAAAGGAACACAAACAAAAAGGGCGTGTTTTTGATCACACGCAAATAGGGGCAAATTTGACAAGCTATAATAAATGATCTGTGGGGTATTTTGAGCTGAAACTTCACAGACACATTCTGGGGACACCAGAGACTTATATTACATCTTGTGAAAAGGGGCATAATAGGTCCCCTTTAAATCAGTTTTTAATATTAGTAAATGTGCTTAATTGCTGCAATATGATACATAAATAAATAAATATTTTCCTCTGGAATCATCCACATTATTTCTAAGGACGGCCGTTTCACCAGACGATCTTCTCCAGCACTCTGTGGTTTCACTGGCTCACTGCCACTAAAGCTTTTGATTGGATTTTAGCTTAAGAACATTTGCTTAAAGATAAATCAATATTTTCTTTAAGCCGCTCTGTCAGATAAGTGATGTTCGCCATTACATTATGGATCCAAACACTTGGGACGCCTGCAGCTGGCAGCGGCTGAAACGCTCACATCCACTGCAGCCCAAGAATTCACCTCCCGTTTATTCAGATGTGATTGCGTTACAGCGCCAGGTAAGATGTTTAACAATGACTCTGTGGTGCGTTCCAGGATTAGAGTGTGAATCTTCCACTCCGAACCGCAGCGTACGAGAATCGGCCTCAGGGCCTCTTAGATGACGCTATGGAGATTTCAAGACAAACGTTTTACCAAATTACCACGTTCAGACCCCAGGACACAGCGAATGTTTTTCTTGCAAGTGTTGTTTGCATTAAGAGGGCTAGCGAGGTAAATGGAGCTGTTTTCAATTAGTTTCCAAAGTGCTTATCCCATTAAAGATAACGACTTATTGATTTAACGACAGCAGAGCGTTTGGTGTGAGGCTCATTGCTGTTATGACTTCACTGTTTTTTCCACCCTCATTGTCTCTTTCTCTCCCTCTGATCTGATTTAAGAGTCTTGTGGTCGTCCTGTTGGAAACTTCTGTATTTTTTGTCATAATTTCTCATTTCAAAGCAACAAGCCTGTTCTAACCATCATGGAGCTTAACTTGGATCAAGTGAATGGGAAAGTTAACTTTCTTTAGATACTATTAATTTTCTTTCTATAGAAACCAAGTGACCAATAAATGTCTTATCAAACTCACATGAAAATGTTGATCATTTAGAGGGCTTAGAAATGTGCGTATCAAATAAGATACAGTAGGTTTTATTATATGATTAAGTAGTCCAAAAATCAGTTTTTGCTCAGCACTGAAAAACTTCTCGCGTACGAGTTTTGAGGGCTCCAGCACGGCCTTTGGCTCTGATCTTCGAGAAGGACTCGTTTGATGTCAGATCTTGTGTGAAAGTTTCTCTCCGGGCAATGACGCGCACTGTACAAGAAAAAACTCACACACCTTTGAACATCTGTTTTGTGCTTCGATCTGTGTGTCTTCAGGCACTTCCGCTCATATCTTTACTGTCTGTTCTCTGTTTTCTTTCATTGTGTAGATGTTTTGTTGGGAGACTGTTCGATGTAGAACATCTGAGCGCTGGGAATCATTTGGAAATGAGTTGTGTAATCGTGTGAACGTCAGAGCAATGCATTACTTTTTTCTTTTTTTTCTCCTGTAAGTGTTATGAAAGTGAGACACACAGCTGAAGCTGAAACACACAGTACAAATTAACTGGCCAGAAATCAGCTTAATTTTCCATTAGTGAATCTGACTGTCAAGCATCATTACACAGCATTATATGCTATTCTTAAGGCATATTTCCCAGTTAAAATATCTAAATATTCTTGAATTTTTATATTTATTTGAGAAGCAACACTGCAAAAAATATTAAGGCTTGTTTTCTTGGATTGTATTTTGAATGTACTGCAAGTGACTGTTTCATTGGTTTTTAAAGTATAAAGAAGTTAAAATATGTACAAAATTCTTACAGAGGAGAAAGACAAAATACACTTATAAAAGACGTAAAACAAGTCTTAATATCAAATGCAGTGCTGTACATTTATCTTGTTTCTAGGACATTTGGATATTTTAACCATAAAACAAGTAAAAAAAAAAAAAAAGAAGCCTAATTAAAAACTCATTAAGAATTACAATTTTATATAATAATTCAAGATTATATATATATAAGGGGTGCCACAAGATCTTGCGCGATTAAAATGTGATGAGATTTTTCGTCTAAGTGAAAAGTTGTCTCACGATATTACCATGACGGAGTGTGAGGGTGAAATTATGATAGAATATGCCACCGCTATGTTTACATTACTCCTCCACTGTCATTTTGCTTTTTTTAGAAATAAAAACTATTCAATTCAGTTGGATAACGGTCGCTTCAATCCCATCCAGCTCATCCAACACGAGCTGCAGAGTTGTACGTAGTGTAACAGGAGTTCACTGATCACGTGACGAGAGTAAGTGACGGGATAACTGACGAGACCATGGCGGAGGATTCATTGTACAACAGAGCCTAAAAGTCTGATCAATGTCTGATCTTGTATAATGTGCGCTCAGCATCACCGTTTTCTAGTCACGGAGTATGCGCGATCGTGAAATCGTAAGTGAAACTCGAGCGCACATTCAATACCCCGCATTTTGAAAGCGGCTCTCTGATGCATGCAAATATCTCTCAATATGAAAGCCATCTTAGGCCGGGCTGTGTAGTTGTAACCATCTCTTAGCTCTTTACCATGCTTGAAGAAAAATGTGGTCTCTATTTGCACTTTGAATATTGAGAGAGTACTTTGATTATGGTTTCACTTATTGCTTGCATTTAATAAGACCAAGAGAAAACTGTTATTCATTTTATACTGTTTTTATTTCCATGAATTTTCTATCAATTTGTGGAAAGGATTTGAGTTAGGAGGTCAGAAGTTGTAGAAGCTCATAAATCATGTACAGTTCTGAGGTCTGAAGAGACTCATATGAAATCATACAGGAGAGAAGCCAGTCAGTTGAGTTTGTGGCAAAACCTTTCACAGTGCTTGAGTGCTGTTGTCTTTTACTGTATATGATAATTCATACTCAGAAAGTAGAACTGAAATGACTTTCATTACAAGATGATTAGTTAAAACATTTCAAATGCACCTGCAGACTATTTTTCTAGTCACATATTTCGTCATTGAGGATTTCTTAAAATACTGTGTAAAAATCTTGTCTCGTCTCGTTTTTGTGAACTCAAATTACATTAAATTTTGTTAAATATTGCCATTAATATTTAATTATTAGGGCTGTTAACATTAACGCACTAACGCATGTGTTTAATCTAAAACCCTTTAACGTGTTAAAATAATTGAATGCAAATAAATTACCGAAGCACGTGAAATTGCATCAATAATGTAATTTACGTTACATGATCTTAGAAGTCGGGAGTTTATCACATTAAGCATCTACAATGGTGCAAGCTCCTGCAACCCTGGTAGGTGGAAATTTCTATTCTAACACTTTAACCTAACTTCACTTCTCTATTTGTGATCAGATCATTTTAAGCCACTAAACTCCTGGAGAGTTTCCATCCAATTACCCAGTAAGCGAATGCATTTAAACAATCAGTCCAAAACAGCGCTAATGTAAAGAAAACCAGGCAGAGATGGCAGAAAGAACAGTGACTCACAGCCTTTTTTTAAGTGAATTATTTATTCCAGTGTCTGTTTAGCTTTAAAACACGAGTTCTGTCACATTCTGGGACTGTTTCTGATGAGCGTGAGCCCCCACGCAACACAATATGTGAAATACAGATGGCTCGGCTGGATAAAGCAAACCATCGTCTCACTAGTAAAGTTTTGTTGGATACGGACTGTAATCAAGGGTAAAGACAACTGCGGTGACGTATAGGAGACGTACAGCAAGCATATGTCAGTCTGTTATATTAATGCACAAACATCATTAAGAACAATATTTTTATCTGTCGTGTATATGTTGCAGTGTTTAGTAATTTTGAATGGATCCGTGTACTGTAGTACGTTTTTTGTTGTTGTTGTTGTTGTTGTTGTGTCATCTCCATGTGGTTCTGCTCAGTATCGCAACTTGACAAATACCGTCACAACATGTCTAAAATGTAAACAAGCTCTAAACAAGATCTTTGTTGTTGCACTGTACACATACTGTACTCTGAATTCTGAAAATGCTTAGTTTGTAAATCATTTTTTCATGGGAGTTTTTTTTTTTTTTTTTTTGGTGGGGCGTACACTTAATTATATGGAATCCTTATATCATTTGGTCATTTAGTGTGCTTTTAGGGTGTCCAAGTGTCCTTTTTTGGAAAGACACCTAAATTTACTGTGTAAAAAGGCTTGCAGAACATACAGTTTTGTAAGAATCACCCTTCAATCTTATAGTTTACTTTGCTGGATATACTATATGATGACAAAATAAACATGTTAAACAAGATTAATGATGTATGCTTAATTTCGCGATAAGTATGTGATTAAAATGTTTAATCTATTGACATACCTATTATACTAGTAATGATTAAATAATATTAAATCATTTTAAAACATTAAATATATAAACAGTAATGAATATAAATAAATATACATGTATTTGTTAATTATTTTTATATTTTTTATTACATATTATATTAATTATAAAGGTGTCTGTGTGTTTGGTTATTAATGGCAGCTCTCTAGTGCATTTGACTTTTTCATCTGGTACCTCAAACTCTCCTCCAGAATCTCTTCTACACTTCTGACAGAAGCAGATGCTGTTTTCTCTTCCACACTATCATTCCCTCCATCTCTTTCTCCCTTTTTTCCTCCTCATGTCTTTCTGAAGCAGCAGAGTAATGAGCAAAGATGCGTCTCATTTTCTCTTGGCTCTCCAAGGGCCAATAAACTCCCTGCCGCTCCGGAAGGTGTGTGAGTAACGGTAAACACTGTTTACACATTGTAAATGATTGTTTCTCGTCCTGCACAGAAATGAATATAAACGCTGACTAACAGCAGAACACACATTCATTTATATAAGCGGAAATAGTAGCCGAGGTATCTAATAATCGCCTTCATAAACAGATCTGTCATAGCTGTGCATATACACCTCATAAACTCAAAGTCAAACTAGAACATTTATTGACTCTAAACCACAAAAACAAGTCATTCAGAAATCATGATTATAACATCACAACAAGCTCATTAACATATGACCACCTACATTTACATACATTATTAACACCTAATTCAGTATTCAGCAACTTGACCTTCCATAAAGAAAAACATTATGAAGTATACCAGTACACAGAGATGATTTGCATAGTTTTAAAGCTACAGTAGCAAACACAGTGTTTAATTGCAAGGGTCAGAGAGAGGCTGGAAAATGATGAAAGGGAAGGAGAGTGCAGAAGTAGAGAGACGTATGTGCGGCCGTACCTAATGCATCATCAGCAGAGCAGTAAAGAGTCGTGGCTGCTCGCAGCACGAGTTTAGTGTGTGATTCGGAGCGCTATAAATCTGAGTGAGTGTGCGTGTAATTACCTGCGTCTACAGCTTTACACACACACACACACATTAATTCACTGTGAGCCGGACTTAGGACATACAGGGCCTAAAATTAACACTCGCCAAGTGCCAAATGAGAGTAAAAATTGGCGTTGATGAGAATATGAAACAGTGTCAATCGTCAGTTGAGCGGTAACATTTTTAAGAATTCTAACAATGCGATGCTGTGAGAACATGGACGTGAACAATGCTCGAGACAGATGACGGACCAGCGCTGCATCGTCACGAAAGTTTAAGCCTTGATCATTTAAATATTCAAGCTCAAGAAGAAGCAAAAGGGAACTTAATTTGTTACTCACATGCTGTGTGGGAAGTTTAGTGCACACACATCTGAAGCGTGCGCCCAGAAAGCCGTGTCTCAGACAGCGTGCGAATACTAAAATGAATGACATAATCACACAAAATTATGTCAAAAAATGCCCCTCTTGGCGAGTATCCTAGAAAACACAGTCGGCTATGATTTGAGTGATGTAAACAGTCGAGAAAGACAATGCATGTGTAACAGTATCAGTATACTGGTTACGTGCATTAGGTCTTAAAGTGACAGCAGCCTAATATTTCTGCTGCTGTTTTTAATGTTAATCAAACAAAAAAGGACAGAAAAAAAAAACACTCTCTGCTCTTCACTGAAACTTTAATAAGGATTAATCTGTGTTTAATTTATACAGTTATTTTACATTTGTCTCTACCTGAAACTGTTAAGGTCCTTGTACACCGAGTCCGAAATTTTCGCATGAGTTTTTTCATATTTGTCATGCACAGAAACCTTGCACACTGAGTCCGATGTGTATTAATTAATCTGTTACGAAAAAATTCGCAAAACAATACGAAATGGAGTCTTCAAGCAGTGAGGATGATTTTGTTGTCCACTCTCTTCTTAAAAGCTATTGTTTAGCAAACTTGAGCACAATACTGTATAATCTTCAGTACACCCTGGAATACAAAGTATTCCAGACGAAGTGGATCAACTTGTTAGACGACATTCTGGATTTTGCCGTTCGCTTGTACGGTGGTTCTGAATTGTCAAAACACCTCTCAAAATGCTTGCTACGTATATGTAAACTTTTGGTGTCATAACTGGCTGTTTTTGCAAAAACAGTTTAAAGGGATGGCTTGTTAGTGCATAAACAATATCTGCAAAGTTACGACATTCAAAGTTCAATACAAAGGGAAATATTTTCATTTAAAGAATTCTCTGTTTAAGTACTACAGCAATCAGCTGGTAGGGACTACAATGAGCTTCTTCCCGGGTTAGTGTCATCACCAACCCTAAAATTTACACAAACCCAGCCCCTGAGAACACACAACAAAGGATGTGAGGCCATGTTGGGCTGCTTTAGAGAAGAGGAAGAGTTGTTGTATTAGAGAGTTGTTGCCATACCGTCAGTTTACGCCAGACAGCTTTTACAAACGAGGTGCAATTCAACGCTGGATTTGCACAAAAGTTTAACATGACGGCACATGCTAGTCGATGAGTTGAATCAACTCCACAGCAACTACATCAATTTATCCACTAACGATTCAGAAACGTCCAGTTTCATTCTAAAAGTTGGAACTTCTTCCTGAGTCTCTCCATCAGTGTCTGACTCCGGTTTGAACAATGTAAGGCTGAACACTGTTACTGACAATCCTCCTTTTGGCTGCATGAGATTGTCCAGCTTTGTTGTTGTTGAGCAACTGAAGTGCGAGCTGTTAAAGCTCCGCCCTCTTCTGGAAAGGGGGCCGGGAGCAGCAGCTCATTTGCATTTAAAGGGACACACACAAAAACTGTGTGTTTTTGATCAAACCCAAATAGGGGCAAATTTGACAAGCTATAATAAATGATCTTTGGGGTATTTTGAGCTAAAACTTCACAGACACATTCTGGGGACACCAGAGACTTATATATTACATCTTGCGAAAGGGGCATTATAGGTGCCCTTTAATGGGTAGTACATTTTCTTAAGTCACCAGCCATTGGCAGCTATGAAGCATCTCATCTATAACTCCAGAATGCAGCCGAACACGAACAGCTGGAAAGACTTTACAAACACAAACACACACGTCATGCACAATCAAACAACTGTTTTCAAACAGGTTTCCCACACACTCACTGGTTAGATAAACAGTTAGTCCTGCCCCAAACTCACTCCATTTGTTACTTACATTGACTAACATAAACTGACATGTCAGAATGTATTTAAACATTCAAAAAATGTTAGTTGTTTTTGTGTCGTGCCGCACTAACTAAATTTGTTCTTCTCAACACATTGATCGCCTCATTATTGTGCAGTGCTAAAACTGCAGTTACTGACACTGATGAAGCAACAAAAGCTGTGGGACGGCGTTTCTGAATGATGTGTCAGTATCTTCTATACTGTTTGTCCTTCACTCACGATTGTAATCAGTGATTGACGACTCTGAGTAAGAAGACTCTGACAGCTCTGCATGTCTCTGACTTTAACCTTCATTATTACTGCTGCAACATAAAGTAAGTGTGTCGTGAGGGTGAAAAGCTGTCCATCAGAGTGATGCAAAAGACCAAGAACTGTATCCCATAATGCAATGTGCTCCACTAAACCTTCATTTCCAGAACACCATAGCAAACACATAGCAACGCCCTGGAAACACTCTAGCAACATACCAGGGAGTTTTAAACAGATGAACAACACAACTTGCATGTTCTTGAATGTAACAGAATGTAAAAATCTAGTTAGTTTTATTATTAATATTTTTAAATATGTCTAAAATCATCCTGTCATTAAAAAAACATGATTATTTGAAGAAATATTCCCACATGTCTGGATGATGTGGTATTGACTGATGTCAGCTAAAATCTGAAAACTTGCATGCATCAAAGTGGCCAATACGACACACACACACACACACACACACACACACACACAGTCAGTATTCCCTGAGCTGTTGACCTGTTTTCTCCTCTGTTGATGTTGCTTTGTGCTTCAGGCTGTATCTACGCCTCTCTTATCCACATCAAAACAACCTTGGCCCTGTGTTCATACATACATGTGTACACAGATACACACTCTACAAGAAGCAGCAGCAGTTGACTCTCTGTCTTTCATGTGTGACCACAGACATTAAGGTCAGTGCTCCAGAATAACGTTTGAGAGCAGAAGGTGGTGCCAGCACCTGATTTGATGAAGCTGGGTTTTTTTATTATTTAAATCATAAAGGTAATTTAATCATATTACTATTGTTTTGCATTAATAAGTGCAGTTACTAATAATATTACATGTTTATTCATTGGAGATTTGACAGTAAAGCACTGAGCTTGAATTGAGATGTAGATAAATTTAACTTATTAACAGTAACGTGCAAAAACGTTTTTATAGGGAAAATGTAAATATTCTACTCTTATTAAATGTACCATACTGAACTGACCGACAGCTTCAGTGATTATAAAAGGAGTGCTCGTTACTTGCTTCTGTGTAATTCAGTCACAATTTGAAGAAGTTTTTGTTTTTCATGAGACTTTTTTTTTTCTACTTTTCCATGTATCCGGGACTCAATAAGTGCTTCTCTGCCACCATCTAGTGGTAATTTCATGTCTTTTTCATGTCCCCCTGTGGTGAAAATCAAGTTTTTAATGTTGTTTATATGTCTATGTTGTGTTTTTAATATGTTTTAAGACAAACCATGTGCAAATTCATAAGTCAACACCATTGCTGAGTATATTCTCCTTAAAACTGCAGTGAAAAAAAGAAAGTCTCAAACCCGCGGTTTGAAATCGCTGGTGTTTCTTACGTCACAAACTACATTGTAACCAATCACGTCAATGTGCCGGCAGGTTTTAGCATATCATTAACAGCGAACTAGCAGGGGAGTCCCAAAAGAAGCCAGGTTATCCCGATATATTTTTCTGTTAATATGAAAAGTCATGTAGATTTAGCAATATAACGGGTGTATGATGTATATTACGATGTTATGATGAACTATATGCTTTCTCCAACCAACGTTCTGAGTTGTTTAAAGCGTTTGTAAGGATTCTGATTGTTAGAAGGCAGCTGTCTGACTCTGAGATGGAGGAGGGGACATTAGCAACACATTATTAGCTGTTTGATAACATAGTCAAGCAAAAGGCTAATCATATTAATTACCGTTATGTGTCCGATGTTGTAAAGCGTTTATCTCAGTAAGTTGACCGAGTGGATCTCTGAGCTGGCATGAGCGAGTGGAGGCGGGGCTAATTAGCATATTCATAGAACCGCATATACTAAATGAGGCAAAGGTGTAGAGTTACATTCAAGCTATTTTAAGGCATGAAGAAACAAACGTTTAAATGTGTATTTTTGGTGATCAAAGATAAGTTTTAAAGAATAATATAAATAAGAACTTAAAAAAAAAGTTTTGTTTGCCTTCATCTTTAAACTTTAAACTAGTTTTACAAATCATCACATTAAAAATAAGATTAAAATTGGATAATATTTAGAGCTTTTAAGTAATGGAAAAAGTGTGATGCCTTGAAAAGTGCTTGAATTTCACTCTCAAAAGTTTGCTAACCCTGAAATTAATAATGTAAAAGCATTGGAGTATTTCTGCCACAATACCATAGTTTCAGTAAGCGTTACTACATATAATCCATGGTGATTTCTGGACTGGAGAGCCTTAACTTGTTCGTGGCACAGTGTTTCTCCTAGTTTCCACATCAGCGCTATTTGATCTGATATCTGTGGTTTAAAGCAGAGAATTCTGCGCTGAATTTGAATGCTTCCCACTAGATCTCGCAGCGATGATATTCATTTTGTGGCGAATTCAAACGCTTTCTCACTGGATCTCCCAGCGCTGTGTAGTAAGCAGTGTCACATGATCAAGATCTGCGCTGTCTTATTGCTCAATGCTAATAACCGGTCCGTGCTGCACAACTCAAACGAGTAGTGCTGTTTCGTTTCATTTGCCGTTTGATGTTCTCATATGAAACATAAATGGCAGCTCTTATCAGTTGTGCAATGTGGTGGTGGTACCAGTGCGACCTCTAACAAAATTTAGTCACACTGGCAGGAAAAAAGGTTGCAAAATGTGACCATTTAGTCGCAATCTGGAGCCCTGATTAAGGTACATTCATGTCAAAACCAGAAGTCAAAACCAGTCCCCTCAACCTATTACAACTTCAGCTTTAACTGAGCTATACTTACTTATTTTTATCCTTATTTTAAAACATAATCACTGAAAACAGAGTACTGAACATGACAGACACAAACATTACTGACCATCAACTACACTGCAGACAGACTTATTGACCGATAACAGCACTGAGCAGCTTTTGAAAGACTGACGAGACACAGATGAGCTGGACTGAGCAGATTAGAGGCCATTCTGAGACTCCAGGGAATTCACTTACGCTCATGTAGACACGTCAGATTGAGCCGCTGAGAGAGAGAGAGAGAGAGAGAGAGAAAGAGAGAGAAAGAGAGAGAGAGGAACCACTGCAAATAAATGTCTGTTTTAAAAATATGTAGTAATAATAATAATGTAATAATAAAAAACATTATTATTATTATATACATATTAAAATGATTATTAATTATGAATATAATTTAATAGATAAAGGGTTATAAAGCAAGTAATAATAATTATTATTATAATAATAACAATAATAAACTATTATTATTAATATAAATAAATAATTTAACTGAATAAATAAAAATATTCTTATTAATTATTTATATAAACAAAAAATAAACAATTTATTTTTAATTATTATTAGTAATAAGTAAATATAAATAAAATTAATTTACTAAATTAAATAGCATTACATTAAAATTATTATTAATTATTATTAATAAGTAAATAAGTAAATACAAATTAAATTAATTTACTAAATAAAAAGCATGACTTTAAAATGATTATTAATTATTATAAATGTTAATAAGTAAATATAAATAAATACAAATATGTAATGTAATATGTAAAATGTAAAAAAATATGTAAGTAAATATAAAACAGTCTATTGGGGGGAGCATTTAATTCAATACTTTCTGTGCCACTACTGTTAGGAAATGAATTTGCAAAATAAAAGTAATGTTTTTAAACAGGTTTCCCAAACACTCACCCTCATTTGTCACACTGGCCGGATGAATTCCCTCTATCGTCTCAGTGTTATGCGATGCCTAAAACTGCAGTTACTAAAGCAACTTTTTTTTTTTTCTTATGTCCGACTTTAAAGGGTTAAAGTTGATCTAATGATGATTTTCAATATTCATTTTCTGGCATGTCAGTTTTAATGTTCAAGAGACACTATAAGTCAGTTATTGTCATATTCTGACTCAACCAATGAGGTGACATTGGGGTGGAAAAATCTGTTTGAAGGACCAAATGCAGGGAGTAACTGAAGCATTGAATATGTTTAATTATGACAGTTAATGCCTGCCAATGCAAACGTCACTGCAGACTCCTGCTGGTCATTCAGAGGAACTGCAGACGTCTCATCTACTGTGAGAGCGATTGAATGACGGATGGAGGATGGACAGATGGATGGAGGGGTAGATTGGAGGAGGGTTTAGCAGTCGTAGTGTGTAAATCAGCAGATGCTGACAGTAGCAATCAACAGGGCTGAGAGAGACGCTCAGGTAATGGCCAGAAGAAGACCGGAGAGATTTACACACACAATCCCACACACACAGATGGAGATCAGTCTGAACTCAGTAATTTACCGCCGGTCTTCCCCGAGCGCCGCGGGAACATTTAGCTGCAGAAATAATCCGGCTACATGTGTGCACTTCACAGCGCATGCTAACCATATTTCATTATAATTCACACGGCTGACCTTTTATTGCCCGTTATGAATATCAGATCAGTAACGACACACACGCACAACGATCTGTTTAAGAGTGGAACTCCTGCAGAAACACCCAGATCTTCATTCACCCAAAACTCTAAAAGAAAAAAAAAAAAAGATTCCCCATTAAAATGTTTTTATGCTTTTGAAAGAAGTCTCTTCTGCTCACAAAGGCTGTATTTATTTGATCAAAAATGCAGCAAAAACAGTAATATTGTGAAACAAGGCCGTAACCATGTCTTGAACATTGGGGGGGACCAATTTTATTTTAAAGAAAAAAGAAACAGACTAGGTTTAGGACATTTTTGAACTATTTGTAAATAATGTTTGCACTAAAATATGCACATGTACTTTTATTTGTATGCTTAATTTGTCGAAAAACGTAAAATGTTTCTTTTCTTGTCATACTCAGTTAGGATTAACATGAATCACATAAATGCATATTTTCAACTCAAAACGGCCATATTTGAGAGAAAAAAAATCACTGGATGTTACTATCGGCCTTTTAACATTTCTATCACTAAACATCTATTAAATGTTTCGCTATTTACATCTTACCTTACTCTCTTTCAACGTTAAACTGACGCTTTGTGCTGGAATTCACGCTCTGCTTCTGTGAAGAATAAACCCCGCCTACTTTAATTTGATTAGCCAATTGGCCATCTCAATCATTATGACATTGACTAAAAATGTAACTTTTGAACCTTTTTGTCATCCTAACATCATTCCTCCAGTCTTCAGTGTCACATGATCCTTCAGAAATCATTCTAATATGTGGATTTGTGGCTAAAGAAACATTTCTGATTATTACTAAAATGGTATATCTGAATCACTGAATATAGATTTAAAAGGATATTTCATCCAAAAGTGAAAATTACCCCATGATTTACTCACACTCAAGTCATATTAGGTGTATATCTTCTTTCAAACGAACAAAGTCGGAGATATATTTAAAAATATCCTGGCTCTTACAAGCTTTATACTGGGTGTGAAGGAAAGGGGGGTGATTCTGAAGCCCAAAAAAATGCATCCATCCATCATAAAAATAATCCATATGGCTCCAGGGGGGTTAATAAAGGCCTTCTGAAGTGAAGCGATGGGTTTTTGTAAGAAAAATATCCATATTTAAAACTTTATTAACTATAATAACTAGCTTCCAGCAGACGGCCATACGCATCAATTTGTGGCAGAAAAGTGACCTCTGACCTGACGCATGACGTAATGATGAACGTGCAAGCGCAGACGATAGAGCAAAACAAAACACTGGTCACGAATTAGAAGTCTAACACGAGAAATATTAAGCTTGAGTTTGTTTCACAGTCATATTTGTTTGAACCCCGAGAGGCGCCTAATCTTAAAATACTCCTACATCCTGCGCAGTGTTGTCAAGTCCGCAGTTTTCCCACAGAATAGGGCTAGTTTAAGACTGTTGCCGTGGGTTGTTTTTATGTCTGCGGGTTGAAGCGACCCCAAATAACATGATATTTAGCCCCTGAAATGCTAATTTTTCCAGGAGAACCACGTCAGAAAAGCAGATTTTACCCCACAGAACACGTTTGGGTGAGATTTGGGCTAGTTTTGAGTAGCAATTGGGCGTGCTTTGTTGTGAAAACCTGGCAACTCTGATCCTGCGTCATACATCATGTCAGGGGTTACTCATTTGCGTATTTTAAATATGGATATTTTTCTTACAAAGACTCATCACTTCACTTCAGAAGGTCTTTATTAACCCTCTGGAATCATATGGATTATATTTATGATGGATGGATGCATTTGTTTTTGCTTCACTACCATTATAAAGCTTGGTAGAACCAGGATATTTTTAAATATATCTCTGATTATGTTCATCTGAAAGTCATATACACCTAGGATGGCTTGAGGGTGAGTAAATCAGGGGATAATTTTCATTTTTGGGTGAACTATCCCTTTTAAATCTATATTCAGTGATCAGATATACCATTTTAGTAATAATCAGAAATGTTTCTTTAGCCGCAAATCCACATATTAGAATGATTTCTGAAGGATCATGTGACACTGAAAAATACTAGAGAGAAAAAACTATGGACCTTAGAAAGATTCTCCAAAGACACCATACTGTAAAACATACACACTGTTATTTTTAACCTTAAAAATCTTCCTGGCTAAAACGACATAATGCATCTCATAATTCCAGACAATCGCTGTTCAGTCACATTAATCTCACTGTCACGTCTGCAATGCATTATGGGAAATGATGGTTTCAGACTGACTTTGCTGTATGGTGTTTTTCCAGTAAACATCTCAAGAATGAGTCGGCTGTCAATAGCGGGCGTGGTTTGAGCCGACAGACAGTAAACAATCCATTTCATCATTTAAAGCAGGCGCGTGGCAGCGCTCCTTCATGTCATCATGACAGCTCCTCAATGTCTAATCTCTGCTAATAGCCCAGCCGCAAAACATAGATGCATTAAGATGGCATTTCCTCATCGCTTCTGAACTCCTCCCGCAGACCGCAGCCAAAGCCCGAGCTGTCGCCCCAAATACACCATGAAAAAGTTGAAACTGACTGATGTTGGAGGGAGAAAAAAGAGGCAGTGTAATTAGACACAAGAAATCCTCACCATAATCAAATCACGGTTTGTTCTGGGGGCTTCTCAAATGAAGTTAGCGAGCCTCATATAGTGGAGCGCTACATCCCTGAGTGGAGGCTTTTCTTTTCTTTCGGAAAAGTGCCGGAACTCAATTCCCAGCAGACTTGATAGGAATCCAATTAGGAGTAATCAATATGAGTCTAACTCTCTCTCTCTCTCTCTCTCTCTCTCTTGTGAACACAAAAAGAGTTGTGCTCGTCTCTTTCTGCCAGATCCAGTCAGGTTGATATCACTCCAGAGAAACAGCCTCAGAAGACCTGAAAGAACACCGCGAGTATGTTCGCCTCACACCGAAACCGCATGCAAATCAGATTCTGAGACCAGATTCAGATTCAACTAAAAACGGTTTTCAGCTGCATTTTGGCCGTTCATCAAAACACAAACTTTTTTATTGTCTCAGTGTAAACTACAAAAATGTTTGAAAATGGTGACGCTATACGTATCGTTGTCGTGTAAACATACCTTGAGTTTAGATTTTTTTAAATTTATGAAGAAAACAGTTTGCTTGAGAAAAACAATCCACAGGTGTTGTAGGTTGCTAGGGTGTTGCTAAGGTGTTCTGAGTGGTTTGAACTCTGTTGCTAAGTGGTTGCTATGGCATTCTGGATGATAGTACACCTCTCCTCAACAAACAAATGGACTAAGACCAAGAAATCACACGTGTGTTTCATCACGAGTTTTAGAAGAGCCTACAATTAAAAATCAGAGATCTCATTAAATCTAATAAATAAAATTATAACTATAAACTTTTCTTTATACTATATATATATATATATATATATATATATATATATATATATATATATAAAAACATGAATTAACAAAATGAAAGAAAATGAAATATGAATGAATAAAACAAATAAAGATTATAATAAGCCTAAAACAGACTTTATTTTCTTTATGCAAACTATAAAAATATATAAAACATATAAAATATTAATATATATATATTAAAAAGCTGTGCTCGTATTTTACGAAACACCAAAGACTAATCAAATTCAGTGATCTACAGTGATGGAAATCTACATTTTAAATAAATAAATAAATATTTTCTTTACGAAAATTATAATATTTTAAACAATATTAATAATAAACATCAAATAAATTCAAATTAAAATAAATAAATAATAAATAAACAAACCTTGAAATTTGGCTTTATTTTCTTTATGAAAATTATGTTTTAATAATGCTTAAAAATGGCTTTATTTATATAATAAAATTGTGCTCAGTTTTTTTTTTTTTTTTTTTTTACAAAATACCAAAGACTGCAATCAGTAGTCAGAGATCTCAATATGGAAATCTACATTTTAAATGAATACATGAATGAATGAATAAGGCCTAAAATGGGCTTTATTTTCTTTATGCAAGAATATATATAAACAATATAATTTTAAAAAGTCAAAAGTCAGAGATCAAAGATTTCTCATCAAATGATCTGAGCTGCTCAACGTTCATATACAGCTCTATACTCTCCCTGTATGATGACTAGCAACTCTGAGTCTATTTTTATTTCTCCTAAGGCTGATACTTCAATAAATCATAAGTGATCAGTCTCCTGAGCTACAAAAGAGCAACATCTGAGCAGTAATAGAATCAGCTTTGGTCTTGGCAGAGGGTAACAGACGCACTGAGAGAAATAAAGGAGCTGACGCGCAGTGATTGTGGCTCAGCGTGTGCTGCGGTACCGCAGTACATCGCTGATTCAGCAGCCGCGAGCCGTGGTGCAGAGATAATCTCGCTCTCACAGCCATATGTTGTGCATACATCAGTCCGCAGCCTCTTTGCCCATCACCGCAGATTAATTATGACCATCACAGGCCATGTGCAGCGCTCATAAATCAGCACGTGTACAGTAATCCACAGAATCATATTCATGTCAGAGGATCAGGAGCAACTACACTGGGCTCATGTAAAAAACACACAAATGTACAGGAATATTCCCTACAGCACATCCATGTATTTTCCTATGCTTCCATGTGTATGTTTTATTCATGACTACATTCATAGGTGTCTGTAGTCATGTAGTCTGTAGTCAAACTCATGAAGAACATGCACAGGTCAAAACTCAAATCACCTCAAAATCTATTTGATAGATTTAATATTAAATATGCGGCTGCATTCATTCAGATAAAATATCCTGTACAGTCGTCATGAAAGCGACTGACCAAACGACGTCCCTCAGGGCTTTTACTTCACTACTTTACTACTTTTTAGAGGACACTGATAGAGGACAGTCCCAACATTAAAAACAGCAAATTTGGTGTCTCTCTGGCGCCACCACTTGTCCAAAATCTCACTCATGTTTACGCTAATAACTTTTGAACCATAAGGGTTAGAAACCAAATTATTTTTCCTCTAATTCCTTGGCTCAATACGATTCGATTGCACCTTATGACGTCATTTTCTGTCATGAAACTTTTCCCGCCAAATTTTTCAAACTCCTCCTAGACGGTTGCTCCAATTTTCATGAAAATCAAATCAGATCATCTTCAGACTATGCTGGCAAAAAGTTATCAAACGCTTTTTGATAAACCCAACCATTCTCGAATAACGTGCCAACAAATTCGAAGAAGCGCATCCCAAATTGGACGCAAGGCTATATTTCCGCAACGCTTTATCATATTCAGACCAAACTTGGTATATGTCATCACAAGCATGACCTGAGGCTACATGCCGCATTTCAGCACAGAGCCACCTACTGGTCCGGAGATAGCAAAAATTGATATTGTTAGATTCGGGGCATCATGCCAACTTGAATGACATCCAATTTTACCATATTGGCCATTTAGCATTTTGTAGCAAAATGTATTTATTGAACGCATTAGCGCATCATTACGAAATTCGGTATGGGTCATCAGCACGATGCCCTGAAGGAGCCTGAGAAGTTTCGAGACAGCATCACCTAGTGGTGAAATCAAATATTCATATGCTCATAACTTTTGATGTGGTTGACTTATATTAATGTGAATAAGTCATCTACTTAAATTCCTGAATACTTGCCAAGTCTAACAATACCAAACATGCTAGGTTTCGCCTTATGGTTTGTGCAATGTTGTGATTTAGCATTTAAACAGCTTTCACGAATATCTTCGAAACCGTTAGTCCGAGGCAAAACCACCATAGGAAAATTTGGAACATAGATCGTTGCTAATGGCCAGATGTTAATGGCCAAATATCAAAGTGTTGATTGTAAGTGGCAAAAAATGCAATCAAATTCAGGTGTGGGTAATTTTTTATGTGTTCATGCATATAAATGTATATAACTCCTAAACAAAATTAGATATTTTCATTAAATTTGACGCATGTATGGGGGCACTCTGAGGACACACAAAAAAAGCGGTGGGACTGTGCCACTTTGTGGCGCTATAACTGAACAAAACATGAAATTGGCTCTAACTACAGTACTTGTGGTCTGACTGACTTTGAAAATTGTCATGCAGTGTCTTTGTCTCAGTTGCTATCATAGCCCACTATGACATTGTTGGTCTGCTGCTAGCTTCCTTGTTTGCTTCTGTTGTGCTTAGACCCTTAATTGCTGCTTGCAGCTGTATTTATTATTATTGTTATTATTATTGTTATTACCTTTTACCCAAATGAGGAAATGCGGGCATTACAGAAACGTTAAGGTGCGGACAGATGCATTTGGCACATGCACACTATCTAGGGGGCCTATCACACACACACACACATACACTTACACACTTGTACACACACACACTCACACGAATACTCACACACACGCAAGTCAGAGGTCAGCAGACACAGAACAGATGTAGTGTCCAAATAAGTCTGTGAGGATCAGCAAATCTGCCATGAGCTGGCGAGGGCCAACTTACAACAAAACTAAACTTCACTTGTTAACATAATTAAGATGATCCAGGCCAGACAGTCTCAGGTAACCTGAATTTAAACTAGCAGTACGAAGTCACATCATGTTACATTCAGGGCTGGGTAAATCCAAAACCAATGATACCTAAATAATGCAATCATAATTACATGAATGAATAAAATACATTAAATATAATAATACTGTTCCTTTGCATATAAAGAAAGAGTCTGACTATGTATGTTGCTGTTTTCTCCACAGGTGGCCATTGGCCTTTCTTTTTTTTTTTTAATTGGTAGGAAATCCAATGAACACTCATTTCCTGCTGGTTTAATTGGTCCACAGGGCATTTGATTCTCTGTCTGTTTTAATAAAGCCACCCAGAGGACCATCGCTATGAGATGTATTGGATTTATGACAAAATAACATACAGACACAATTCAGGACATTTTCACTGATTAGTGATGTCCATCTGAACAAAGGGACGTCCATTTGAATTCCATGAGAGTGTTTCAACACTAATGAAACATTCTCATGTTAACACAACAACACTTGACCTCTGCACCCAGGTCTGACTCAAACTCATTCTGGGATTGATTACCGATAAACAGCATCTAAAACTTTCTTGAGTCTTGAGTCTAAAACATCTTCCATTGGAGCAAGGATGAGAACAATGCTGCTGCATTTCCACAAACTGTCTCTCTCCCTCCTGGAAGGGTTTTTTGGAGAAAGTGGGAAACACAATGTGATGCAAGACTGAACTCAAGCTGCCATCATCTAGTTAACACTGACCTGAGGACTAGGCTCCTGTCCTGACTGTCCCAGAACACCCGTCTCCAAAATAAACACCCAAATGAGCCACTAGTCACCATCCAGGAGGAGCATGAATGTGGAGAGCAGATCAGATCATTTTTTATTTAACATCAGGGTTATCATCATTAACTAAAACTATTTAAAGCATTTTTGTTGTTATAAATCTGAATTGAAATAATAATAAAAAATAGTAAAGCTTATTAAAAATTAGACTAAAAAAAAAAACTTTTGCTTGGGAAACTAACTGAATTTTAGGTTGATGCATTACAATTACGATCGATCAATCAATAAATCAATCAATACAATCCCTAGAGAAAAAGAAAAAAAAATAGAAGAAATGTTGCCTGGGCAAATAAATGAAATAAATTTAGCTTGACGCATTAAAATGACCAACTAGAATAAATACAAAAAATAAATAAAAATAAATTATACCTTAATGGTAAAAGTATATCTATCTATCTATCTATCTATCTATATCTATATATATATATATATATATATATATATATATATATATAACAACTTAAAAATAAAATAAAGTAATTATTTTAAAGAAAATTATAAAAATGACAAAAGCACATTATCAAACAAACAAATAATATAAATAAAACCAAAACTAAAGAGCCTAAAATGAAAAAAAAAAAAAAAAAAAATCTAAATAGCAATATTAAGAAACTCAAAAAAGACAAAATAACTAAAAATTAAACAAAAAAATTAACTAAAACTAAAAATGAAAACTGAAGAAAAAATACAAGCTAATTCTAAATATTAATATTAAGTACAATAGTTCATAACATATTGGGATCTCTAGCTTTGCAGAATGGTACATCTGAGCTCATTTTGAGACGCTGCTGAGATCTGGAGAGACACACGCGAGTTACTGTCAATGACTAACTTCAGCTCTTTATTCACACCTTGCTCATTTTCTTTCCTTTGTATAAATAATCAAAATATAATTAATAAGTGTCTGAGTTTGAGCAGAGCAAATGTTCTGTTTTAAAAGAAATACTTCCCTAAATACAACACAGATTCATTTTGTCAAAGCTACAGAGTTCAACAGGATCTCATTCAAACACACACACACACAGACATCACACAGCAACTAAGCAAACAGCTCTTTAGACAATAACTCTCTCTCTCCACACACACACACACACGACTTTGATGAATAAAGCTGATGTGATAGTGTGCAGTGGATCTATAGAGGGGGGGGGCATTAGTCCGGACAGACGTTACGCCAGAGTCGATGTCTGTAAAGCAGACCACAGACACATGATCATTCACATCCACAGGCTACAGAATGAGCGTTCGATATCTCCTGCAGGAGGATCCTTTCACTGCTTCACTCTCTCTTTCATTTCTGTTTCCTGTGATGCACACATTATACACACATATCTGACCACAGAACATAATAATAATACAGCTTATAATAGGCTAAAATTTTAACTTTATTTTCTTCATACAGAATTTAATGTTTTGTAAATAAATAAGTCATGCCTAATTCTTTTCACATTTATTATGATTATGGCCACAGAATGCTGTGATCGACCAATCACAACCAAGTATTCCATAGAGACACGAAATAAATTAAGGTTAAACACAAGCACGTCGCTCACACACACAGACGCAGGATCATGTGTGAGATCTCCATCACGTGCAGAGAGTGAGAGAGCGTCTGATCATTCCTGACAGACTGTGAAATGAGATCCGTGTCATTCATTTACCACTGACACTCGCAACGCGCTAACATCCAGAGAGATTTCAGCTGAGGCCCATTGGGTTTGCCTCAGTTTTCTTTGTGTTCACACTTATTCAGTCTACAAACAGACAGTCACAACTATCAGAAACCGTCCACATATCAGTGACTCTTCAATGATCAATGTTCAATACTCACTTCATACACACAGCTGTTTGACTGAGCTGAAATGATATTAACTGACCTCAGCCGATCCCGTTCCATGTATTTCAGATAACACAAGAGCTTTGATCGTGACCTTTAACCTCAGATTGAGAGGGTTGAAAACCAGCGCACGGTGTCTAGTAATTAGAGGTCGACCGATATATCGGTCAGCTGAATTTCACTTTGTGCTTGGGGTGGAGAAGGCGGCAGCTCTCACAAACACTGCAGCGTGATTGAGGGCTATGTTACTCCGACAAATATTGGCAATATTAAGAGGATTTGGCATTTCCAATTGATGTACAGTGGGTACGGAAAGTATTCAGACTCCCTTAAATTTTTCACTCTTTGTTATATTGCAGCCATTTGCTAAAATCATTTAAGTTCATTTTTTTTCCTCATTAATGTACACACAGCACCCTATGTTGACAGAAAAACACAGAATTGTTGACATTTTTGCAGATTTATTAAAAAAGAAAAACTGAAATATCACATGGTCCTAAGTATTCAGACCCTTTGCTCAGTATTTAGTAGAAGCACCCTTTTGATCTAATACAGCCATGAGTCTTTTTGGGAAAGATGCAACAAGTTTTTCACACCTGGATCCTCTCCAGTTCTGTCAGGTTGGATGGTAAACGTTGGTGGACATCCATTTTTAGGTCTCTCCAGAGATGCTCAATTGGGTTTAAGTCAGGGCTCTGGCTGGGCCATTCAAGAACAGTCACGGAGTTGTTGTGAAGCCACTCCTTTGTTATTTTAGCTGTGTGCTTAGGGTCATTGTCTTGTTGGAAGGTAAACCTTCGGCCCAGTCTGAGGTCCTGAGCACTCTGGAGAAGGTTTTCTTCACTGCTTAACTGTTGGGACTGTATTGTTTTCTCCACACATACCGCTTAGAATTAAGGCCAAAAAGTTCTATCTTGGTCTCATCAGACCAGAGAATCTTATTTCTCACCATCTTGGAGTCCTTCAGGTGTTTTTTTTAGCAAACTCCATGCGGGCTTTCATGTGTCTTGCACTGAGGAGAGGCTTCCGTCGGGCCACTCTGCCATAAAGCCCCGACTGGTGGAGGGCTGCAGTGATGGTTGACTTTCTACAACTTTCTCCTATCTCCCGATTGCATCTCTGGAGCTCAGCCACAGTGATCTTTGGGTTCTTCTTTACCTCTCTCACCAAGGATCTTCTCCCCCGATAGCTCAGTTTGGTCGGACGGCCAGCTCTAGGAAGGGTTCTGGTCATCTCAAACGTCTTCCATTTAAGGATTATGAAGGCCACTGGGCTCTTAGGAACCTTAAGTGCAGCAGACATTTTTTTGTAACCTTGGCCAGATCTGTGCCTTGCCACAATTCTGTCTCTGAGCTCTTCAGGCAGTTCCTTTGACCTCATGATTCTCATTTGCTCTGACATGCACTGTGAGCTGTAAGGTCTTATATAGACAGGTGTGTGGCTTTCCTAATCAAGTCCAATCAGTATAATCAAACACAGCTGGACTCAAATGAAGGTACAGAACCATCTCAAGGATGATCAGAAGAAATGGACAGCACCTGAGTTAAATGTATGAGTGTCACAGCAAAGGGTCTGAATACTTAGGACCATGTGATATTTCAGTTTTTCTTTTTTAATAAATCTGCAAAAATGTCAACAATTCTGTGTTTTTCTGTCAATATGGGGTGCTGTGTGTACATTAATGAGGAAAAAAAATGAACTTAAATGATTTTAGCAAATGGCTGCAATATAACAAAGAGTGAAAAATTTAAGGGGGTCTGAATACTTTCCGTACCCACTGTAAGCCTGTTACATTCTTCTAATCTATTATTATTACTATAAGGTAAGCTACTTTTATTATTAAATTAATATTATAATAAATTTGCCCTGCAATAATATCACAGCGCATCACCACATAACTGACGTGCTGTGAGGATAATAAAAATGCTATCAGCTCCTCTTTGAAAATGTTTTAAACATTTTTTAGGTCTATTATACAATGAATTAGACCTATAATTAAAATTATTAACAGTCTATAATATTTCCTAACACTGCAGGCATAAATGAAAATTAAGAGCAGCTTTAGGCTACTTCAAGCACCAACTTAAAAAAAAAACAAAAAAACAAGCTGTTTAACACGAAATACTATTCTTCTCATTTGTTTCACTATATGTACGGGCCACAAGAGAAATAATAGAATAAATTAAGACAGTTATATACCGTTATCAGCATATTATGTTGAAATTCGTCTCTGAGAGAAAAAGCTCTGTTAATGCAGCATCAGGCAGCTCTGTCGCTTTTACTTTCACTTTGAATACTGACCAAGGTTAAGCTTGTACCGGCATAACTTTTCAGCAAAGTTTGCACGTTGCTTCTTGTGTGATATCCATTGGCTCCCCTTCTTGGTTGAACCCCCCTCTGACTTTCGGCTCGCAGGGGGGCCCCGCGGATTTGCGCTACGCCACTGCGCAGAAGTGTATGACATTTGAATCAGAGTTCACTGATCATGTGACAAGAGTGATTAACGAGATGACTGACGAGACCATGGCGGAGGATTCATTGTACAACAGAGCCTAAGTGTCTGATAAATGTCTGATCTTGTAGAATACCCACTCAGCACCACCGCTCCTTATTCACAGAGTACGTGCAATCACGAAATCAAAAGCAAAAGTACAACGTGAGCGCGCATTCAAATGTGATTTCAATACCGTGCATTTTGAGAGCAGCTCTCTGATGCATGCAAATATCTCTCAATATGAAAGCCATCTTAGGCCGGGCTGTGTAGTTGTAACCATCTCTTAGCTCTTTACCATGCTTGAAGAAAAATGTGGTCTCTATTTGCACTTTGAATATTGAGAGAGTACTTTGATTATGGTTGCACTTATTGTTTGCATTTAATAAGACCAAGAGAAAACTGTTATTCATTTTATACTGTTTTTATTTCTAGGATCAATTTGTGGAAAGGATTTAAGTTAGGAGGTCAGAAGTTGTAGAAGCTCATAAATCATGTACAGTTCTGAGGTCTGAAAAGACTATGAAATCATACAGAAGAGAATCCAGTCAGTTGAGTTTGTGGCAAAACCTTTTACAGTACTTGAGTGTTCGTCCTCTTGGAATTATAAGGTTCTGTCTGACATTTTTGTCAAAATTGAGTTATTCACATATTCATATTCTGTGACAACTTATTTACATTATGTGATGTTTCTTTTTTTAAGTTGTTTACATTTTGATACTTTTATTTTAGAAAACAAAAGGTTCTATCTACAAAGTCGCACTCTAACTTGGTTCAATAAGGTTCTATCTGCGTGAGCCAATCAGCACTTCGAATGCACACACGAGAACCAATCAGGATCAGCGTTCTTTGTCATGTCGCCGCGATAGCGGAAGTGACCCCATAAAATTGTTTGTTATGTTTATTAAACTTTGTTAAACACCTTTGCTGAAGCATTGTCTGTTTTTTTTTTTGCTGTTTTTTAGTCTTAAAATGTCTTAAATTTTACAATATTAAGGCTTAAGGGTCAAATATTCAATAATTTAATTGATGGGGTCTTAATTACAAAAATAAACGTTAACATGTTATTTCAGCCATACTTCATTTTTTGGCAGATAGAACCTTATAATTCCAGGCGAAAAGTTTTTTTTTTTTTAGAATTAGAAGGTTCTTGCGTTTGACCCATTCCAAAAATCCCCATTTACAAATTTGAGAGGGTTTTGATATTGTATATTTATAATACATTTAGGGTCCCTGTCATTTTCATGTTAAAAAGAAACTTTTCCTTATATAGTTTTTGCTGTATGGAATGCAAAAACTTTAAAGCTCAATATCTCAAAACTGCTCAGAACGCAGATAGAACCTTATAATTCCAAGGGGATGTGTTGTTGTCTTTTACTGTATATGATAATTCACACTCAGAAAGTAGAACTGAAATGACATTCATTACAAGATGATTAGTTAAAACATTTCAAAATGCACCTGCAGACTATTTTTGTAGTCATGTATTTCGTCTTTGAGGATTTCTTAAAAATACTGTGTAAAAATCTTGTCTCGTGAACTCAGTCTCGTGTCTCATCTCGTCTCGTGAGCTGACTGTCTCGTCACACCCAATATAATATATATATATATTTCAGGGGTTAAATTGGGCCGGGGCCATCCAGGGCTGAGCCCCAGCATATAGGCTTATCAGGGCTCGACATTAACGCTTAATTTTTTGAAGGGGCAAGAGAAAGAGAGTTTTACTTGTCCTGATTAAAACATCAATAACAAAAATAGCTAGGGAATCACCAAAACACAAGACTGATTCTATTACATTTAGTGTAAGTGGCAATTGATAATGGATAATAATAATATATAATGTGCTGACAGTAACAAGGTTGCGCTGTTGAGGCTCACGCAGCCTCTCGAGGAGAAATCGCAACAAATGAGCGCAGCACAAAGAAAACACGCTGCTGTAAAAATTCAAAATGTGGAGGTTTTTTATATTTATAACATATGATACA
Source organism: Elopichthys bambusa (assembly GCA_037101425.1). NCBI lineage: Eukaryota > Metazoa > Chordata > Actinopteri > Cypriniformes > Xenocyprididae > Elopichthys > Elopichthys bambusa. The sequence goes on from CM074435.1 coordinate 5,775,209, forward strand.
GTTACGTAACATCACACGACCAAGAGTGCTGTTTTCCATGTTATTGGAATCAAGATTGAAAATGTGACACTACTTTTATACATTCAATAACAAGTTAATTAAGTAAATTCAATACAAGTTACTTACATTTTATTGCTCGAGTCACTTACATTTTAGACGCGGTACTGACTGTTTTTGTTCTATTTCAGCAGCGAAAAAATAGTTCCAAACAAAGATCACAGCAGAACCATTGCTCATCTCTCACAGTGACACTCAGCTGCGGTTTATTATGATTCAGCGTTTTGAACGAATCGTTTGAGTCAACGATTCAATGGCCCATTCCAAAACACCTGCCTCATTCTTGAATGAATCAGCCGTTTGAACGAATCGTTTGAATGAATGACTAGGACAGTCACTTGCTGCCACCTACTGGCAGTTCAGTTTCATGTTTAAATTTCTCCCAACATTTCTTATTTGTATATTCAAAAATATTTAACATTATTTAATGCACTTGTAATTTTTCAGTGTAAATTATTTAATTTGATTCGTAACAGTCCTGCAAATAAAAAAATTTTAATAAAAGATGAAGCATGTAATAAGATTAGGGGGAAAAATGCCCTTGGGGTAAATATCACAAATATGCAGATATAAATATGCAAAAGCTGATGGAACACTGTTGAGAATATTGCTTCAGAATAAATTACATTTACACCAAAAAAAAAAAAAAAAAACAGACAAGCAACTTTTTTGCTCGGACAAGCGACTAATTTACTTGTCCAAAGGACAAGCACATGACAAGGCTTAATGTCGAACCCTGTATTTTGTATTGATATGCTCTCCTTTAGGCCTGCAGAAAGATTTTATTGTTATCAGATGTAGCTTTGCACACTGCCGGCATCTAAAATGATTCTGATCTGCATTTTAGTGTTCATAGCAGAGGGCTCTGTCGACTTATTTTTTACAGTTTGTCAACTGATAAGATTTTGTAGGCTTTGCATACACATGTGCACTCCTCGAAAGCCTGAAACCACAGAGCCCCCCACATAACAAATCCCAATTTAACCTCTGTATATATATATACACAGTATCTCACAAAAGTGAGTACACCCCTCACATTTCAGCAACCATTTTATTATGTTCTCAAGGGACAACAGAGAAATGAAAATTGGATATACTTTAGAGTAGACAATGTGCAGCTTGTATAGCAGTACAGATTTACTGTCCTCTAAAATAACTCAAAATACAGCCATTATTGTCTAAATGACTGGCAACAGAAGTGAGTACACCCCAAGTGAACATAATAATATTAATAATAATTCCTTAAATTTATATAGCGTTTTTTTGGGTACTCAAAGTACTTTTACATATGGAAGGGGGAATCTCCTCAACCACCACCAATGTGCAGCATCCACCTGGATGATGCAACGGCAGCCATATTGCGCCAGAACGCCCACCACTCACCAGCTTATTGGTGGAGAGGAGACAGAGTGATGAAGCCAATCAGTATATTGGGATGATTAGGAGGCCATGATGGACAGAGGCCAATGAGCAAATGTGGCCAGGATGTCGGGGTTACACCTCTACTCTTTTCAAATGACATTCTGGGATTTTTCACGACCACAGAGAGTCAGGACCTCGGTTTAACGTCTCATCCGAAGGATGGTGTTTTTTGACAGTATAGTGTCCCCATCACTATACTGGGGCGTTAGGACCCACACAGACCACAGGGTGAGCACCCCCTGCTGGCCTCACTAACACCTCTTCCAGCAGCAACCTAGTTTTCCCAGAAGGTCTCCCATCCAGGTACTAACCAGGCTCAGCCCTGCTTAGCTTCAGTGGGCAACCAGTCTTGGGCTACAGGGTGATATGGCTGCTAACATGTCAAAACTGTGTCCAAAGTGTCAATATTTTGTGTGAGCACCACTGTTATTTAGCACTGCCTTAATCCTCCTGGGCATGGAGTTCACCAGAGCTGCACAGGTTGTTGCTGGGATCCTCTTCCACTCCTCCATAGTGACATCACAGAGCTGCTGGATGTTAGACACATGCCGCTTCTCCACCTTCCGCTTGAGGATGCCCCACAAGTGCTCAATAGGGTTCAGGAGACATACTTGGCCACTCCATCACCTTCAGCTTCCTCAGCAAGGCAGTTGTCATCTTGGCGGTGTGTTTGGGGCCATTATCATGCTGTTCAGCCCAGTTTCTGAAGGGAGGGCATCATGTTCTGCTTCAGAATGTCACAGTACATGTTGGAATCCATATTTCCCTCAATGAAGCAGAGCTCCCCAGTCCCAGCAGCACTCATGCAGCCCAGACTATGATGCTACCACCACCACGCTTGACTGTAGGCAAGACACAATTTCCTTGGTACTCCTCACCAGGGCGTCGCCACACATGCTGGCCACCATCTCAAACCAAGTCAAAGAAGTTTATCTTAGTCTCATCAGACCACAGGACATGGTTCCAGTAATTCATGCTTTTGGACAGGTTGTCTTCAGCAAAACTGTTTGCGGGCTTTCTTGTGAGCCAGACGTAGAGCTGTTATCACTTAGGGTGTACTCATTTTTGTTGCCAGCTATTTTGACAATAATGGCTGTATGTTAAGTTATTTTCAGAGGATAGTAAATCTATACTGCTATAGAAGCAGCACATTGACTAGCTGTCACTTTAAGACCTGATGTATGGATCCATTATATTGTTACACATGCATTTTCTTTCTCAACTGTTTACGTTCACTTAAAACATAACTGATAAATTCATAAATTCTCGCCATGACCGGCATTTTGTCATTATTTTGTGTGTATTTAAGCGCAATAAGCAGTGAAAAATAACTCAGTTTAGTACTGAGAGACGGCTTTATGTAGCGCACTTTGGGTGTAAGCACAAAATCTGTGGGAATGAGTAAAATTTTGCGCAATACGCACAATCCCACGCCGAAATTCAAGCCCTGTAACACCAACCATATTCATCCGGAGCAAAATAAGCGAGTGAGTGAGGGGTGGTGGGTTTGTGTGTCAACTCATGTAGGAGAGATGAGAGAGCGAGAAAACAGCTGGTATTGTGTATCTATTCTGCTTAAAATGAGCATTGGAAGCGTTTCTGATATTTCAGCAGAGCTCCCCAGTCCCAGCAGCACTCATGCACCCCAGACTATGATGACGAATATGTGACGAAAAATAGATATTTTTGTTCAACACTACATTGCACTTCGTTTATTAATTCCGATGCCTTTAAAAGACTACAATTGAAAAATGTATATATAAAATTCAACCCACTTAAGTGGCTAGTAGGAGTGACTGTGTTACATGCCAGTGTCCAGCCCTTTATATATGTATGTGTGTATATATATAAATATCTAAATATAATGCAACTAGTTTCTTTTATGGCTTCAAAAGTAATAAATTAAGACACAACATCACTTCAGAACAGCATCGTCTTCAGAAGTGAGATCTCCAAAGAATAACACGACCATCTCTTATCATCTGTAATCGCTTTGTATTTGCTTTAAACAAGCGAGTGACTCTTCAAAGAAATAATCAAACTGAAGTTCACGCTTATTGTTGATATGAACCTCATGAGTGATTTTCTGGAGCTGTATTTTTACGCACGGCATCATAAATCATGGCTGATTCATGGTGGAGGTATGCAGACAGCTAACAGTAAATCAAAAGCCATCTGCCTGGAGGACGGCGATCGCACCCACAGCACCCAGTCATCTGTCATGTCACCGGTGCCGCCCATTTACATTTATTTACATTTAGCGCACAGCGCCTCATTACGCACAGGAAGTGAAGAGGGAAACGGCGTGAGGAGAGAACACAAATACTCATTTGATACACAAAAACTTTTGAAGGAGAAAACAGGCGGGACGCCAGAAACTTCAGCTTTATTCCTGAAGAATCAAGGAGGACGGATCGATCAGGAATCATGGATAAACCTGAAACTGATGCATGAAACAGGGCTTTCTTTTATGGTTACTGATGCTTCTTTTTCCTTCAAGCAAATATTGACAGTTTTCTTTTTTAATAATATATAATATATATATATATATATATATATATATGTATGTATATACAAACCCGATTCCAAAAAAGTTGGGACAGTACAAATTGTGAATAAAAAAGGAATGCAATGATGTGGAAGTTTCAAATTTCAATATTTTATTCAGAATACAACATAGATGACATATCAAATGTTTAAACTGAGAAAATGTATCATTTTAAGGGAAAAATAAGTTGATTTTAAATTTCATGGCATCAATACATCTCAAAAAAGTTGGGACAAGGCCATGTTTACCACTGTGTGGCATCCCCTCTTCTTTTTATAACAGTCTGCAAACATCTGGAGACTGAGGAGACAAGTTGCTCAAGTTTAGGAATAGGAATGCTGTCCCATTCTTGTCTAATACAGGCTTCTAGTTGCTCAACTGTCTTAGGTCTTCTTTGTCGCATCTTCCTCTTTATGATGCGCCAAATGTTTTCTATGGGTGAAAGATCTGGACTGCAGGCTGGCCATTTCAGTACCCGGATCCTTCTTCTACGCAGCCATGATGTTGTAATTGATGCAGTATGTAGTCTGGCATTGTCATGTTGGAAAATGCAAGGTCTTCCCTGAAAGAGACGACGTCTGGATGGGAGCATATGTTGTTCTAGAACTTGGATATACCTTTCAGCATTGATGGTGCCTTTCCAGATATGTAAGCTTCCCATGCCACACACACTCATGCAACCCCATACCATCAGAGATGCAGGCTTCTGAACTGAGCGCTGATAACAACTTGGGTTGTCCTTGTCCTCTTTAGTCCGGATGACATGGCGTCCCAGTTTTCCGAAAAAGAACTTCAATTGATTTTGATTCGTCTGACCACAGAACAGTTTTCCACTTTGCCACAGTCCATTTTAAATGAGCCTTGGCCCAGAGAAAACGCCTGCGCTTCTGGATCATGTTTAGATACGGCTTCTTTTTTGACCTATAGAGTTTTAGCCGGCAACAGCGAATGACCATGCCCATGTTTTGATTTCCATTACAGTAGCATTCCTGTATGTGATGCAGTGCCGTCTAAGGGCCCGAACATCACGGGCATCCAGTATGGTTTTCCAGCCTTGACCATTACGCACAGAGATTGTTCCAGATTCTCTGAATCTTTGGATGATATTATGCACTGTAGATGATAACTTCAAACTCTTTGCAATTTTTCTCTGAGAAACTCCTTTCTGATATTGCGCCACTATTTTTCGCCGCAGCATTGGGGGAATTGGTGATCCTCTGCCCATCTTGACTTCTGAGAGACACTGCCACTCTGAGAGGCTCTTTTTATACCCAATCATGTTGCCAATTGACCTAATAAGTTGCAAATTGGTCCTCCAGCTGTTCCTTATATGTACATTTAACTTTTTTCGGCCTCTTATTGCTACCTGTCCCAACGTTTTTGGAATGTGTAGCTCTCATGAAATCCAAAATTAGCCAATATTTGGCATGACATTTCAAAATGTCTCACTTTCAACATTTGACATGTTATCTATATTCTATTGTGAATAAAATATAAGTTTATGAGATTTGTAAATTATTGCATTCCTTTTTTATTCACAATTTGTACAGTGTCCCAACTTTTATATATACATATACAAATATATATATATATACACAAACCCGATTCCAAAAAAACCCAAAATTATGAAACCATATCAGAGCACAAAAATATTCAATGATTATAAACCTAACTCATCTTTAAACATATTTTGTAACTTAATGTAATTTAAACGGTGCAAAAGTAGGACAATGTCTAATATTAATTGATAAATTATTGCAATTATTCACAGCTCTTACAGAAAAAGTAATGCAGTAAAAAAAAATCAAAGAATGCAAAAAAATTCTTGCAGCTTCTGTTGAAGGTTGACTCCGTATAAATTTAAAATTTCTAAGTTGAGGCGTCCCTGCACAGACTATTTTTTAACATATACAGATAATTTTTGTGTCAGCTGTTCATTTGTTTTATCATCTACATAAATCACAGTGTCATCTGCATACATTTGAATATATACATAAGGACAAACATCTGGAAAATCATTCAAGTACAAACTAAAAAGTAGGGGTCCTAGTATAGCCCCCTGAGGTACCCCTGTGGAACAATCTCTATTTATTCAATTTTATTTTATTATATTTATTTTATTTTTTCGCCAGTTAACATTTATTTTATTTAAAGTAACAAAACTGTCTTTTTTTCCCTTTTTTTTTATGCCACCCTGGCATAGGATGATGATCTTTAAAGGACTCATGTCAGAGACATGACTCGAGCAATGACCTCACGTCAAACACAATGGCTTTCTTCAGATCTTCAGCTGCCAATATACCAGCCATTGTGATGGTTATGGGCATGTACTTGGCTCTTTAAATATTCACAGACAAAGTCGTTCAGCCATCGGATATTGCCTAGAATAGATCTAAAACTTTAAAGACATTGACAAACTCACTCAATAGATGCTTTTTCATGCATCTCGCTGTAGTCAGCTGATACTCTACAGTTAAACAACAGCTGCTCAATACTGTTTTACATACATTAACATGTTTAATTTCAAAACAGAGTGAGAAAAATCACTTTTTAATCACGTTTGATGTGACATACTGTAGCTATCAGAAATCAAAGCTTCCTCTCCAGTTCATTAACACTTAAACTAAACTGCTAAATCATCATTATGACATCACCACCAAGAGCTTATTAACATGACCATCCACATTTAAATATCAACACTTATTCAGTATTTGACCTACAGTGTGAGCAACAGATATACACTGATGTTAGACAATCACAAACAAGATCATTTTACTCTTAAAGGTACAGTATCAGAAAGAGTCTGTTTAACGGTCAGTGAGAGTGGAAAAATGTCAAGAAAATCTGCATTACAACTTTCGGTGCAAGAAAGCCTCACACATGATAGATCAGTTTGATAAAAACAGAGCAACACTTGAAACAGACACAAAGGTGGATCGAATTACACACACACACTCGCTCTCTCTCCTCAGAGCTGCAGTCATGTTTGACGTTTGCAGCATATGCTGTTCAATCACTCTGTCTGATTCATTTAAATAAAACATTATAAAACACTGAAGACAGAGAACATCTGAGCTTTAACATGGTTACACACACACACACACACACACAAGAGAGAGAGAGAGAGAGAGAGAGAGATGATTGGTGTGCAAATTAAACAGGTTTGAAGGTTTGTCATGGTACCGAAATGTCTTTACTCAACAACAATACTAGTGAATTTTCCAGATTCTCAATGCCACAGAAAATCCATTACTTTCAAAAGTTAAAGGGGTGTTTCAAGTATATTCAAAAAATAAAATAAAATAAAATGATTAAATGTTTGTGCTGATTTATTGTTTCAGGTATATATATATATACCAATAAATAATCCTGAAATCAGCACAAACATTTTATTTTATTTTATTATTTATATATATATATATATATATATAATAAAATAAAATAAAATGTTTGTGCTGATTTCAGGATTATTTATTGTTTCAGATATATAAAATAAAATAAAATAAAATAAAGATTAAGTAAACCATTTTTTAGAGGTTCAGGTATATATTCAAAATATTTTAAAAAAATGAATAATATAAAAAATAAAACCAGACAAAAATAGAACAAAGATCAAGATGAAAATACTTGAAATTTTGAAAATTTAAATTTTGTACTTGAAAGCTTCAAAAATAAAATAAAAGATAATAAAGATTAAGTAAACAATACTTAATGTTTCATATATAAAATAATATATTCAAGTTTATTTGTATAGTGCTCTTCACAATACATATTGCTTCAAAGCATCTTTACAGAAAATACTGCTGCAAGTTACTGTGCTGTAAACAGTTTACATTCATTTAAGATACACTAACAAACTTAAGACAATTGCTTTCATGTGTACGTTTTGGAAATAATGAAACAAATACACAAATGTGCAGACATGCAAAAAATATGAACTTGATACAGATGCCCTGAATGCAGATACTGTATAAACACTAGCACTGCTATTTTATTTCAGTATCAACTTAAGCACCAAACACGGGTACTACTGACATCTTTACACATGTGTGCATTTGCTCCATTATTTCCAGAACACGTATGAATGCGATTCACATGGAATCTCCTGACAATTCATCTCTGAAGAGTACAAACAAACATCTTCATGCGGTAAACTTCCATCACACACACTCTCCTCTCAGGAAAAGCTGACTGCACTATTTCTCTGTGTGGTGGAAAGTAGCCGATGTCAAATTGATGAATGTGCGATGAGAACAAGAGCAAGAAAACACGACTCACATTCCAGAAACACACACAAACAACAACAACACAACTGTGTGCAAACCCACTAAAACTCTGACATGACTGTAAATGTGAGTTTACTTTCTATCATAGCCGTTGTGGATGTAACCACGAGGTCACAATTAACTAGTATTTACCATCTGTGAGCCTCATCTGCCCTATTTCCTTCCTCTCAGTGGAGCGGAGGTTATTTATATCACCTGACACAGGTAATCACCTGTTGATCGCTGACAACCCACGTCCCTCAGGAAGAGCTGCTTTAAAAACAGACGGTGAGAGACTCGTTCTGTTATCTCACTCACCGGGGAGAAGCTTTTTCAGTCGTTCTGGTACGTCACATCACTTGCAAGTCAGAAAATTAATGATGCTTCAAAACTTCAAATCAAGCATTGTGCATTAAAACAAAGATTTCATTGAAGACATGCAGTCAGAATAACTACTTCTGTGCAGACAGGAATAGACTAGATGAATTTTGAGTGTCTCAAATTAACTAAATCACTGAAAGCACAACTAGACCTGTTATCAACAGATGCTCACTGTACATCAGAATGTGCTGCAGGAAAAGTTGCATTTTTTTCTCAACTTTAATTGCATGACACATCTTTTCCAAACTAATTATGATTAGTCATTGGTTTTATGCACCATAACTCACTTAAAGTGCCCCTATTATGCTATTTTAAAGGTTCCTAATTTTGTTTAGACAGGTTTACATACATCAAAAGGTCAAAAATTAATTTTCTCACAACACACACCGCACTAACGTTGTCAAAAGTACCAAGGTACCAAGTCGGTCCTGAAATTTTAGAAATGTGATGCTTTGAGCACTGTTGAGTGGATTCGTAAACACCTCTGATTGGCCATTGTGTTCACATGCTCAACAGATATGTCTGTGATTGGCTACAATGATTGGAAGAACATTGGAAGAACTGGTTATTCAACCCGAACCTCCATCGCAAGTACGACTTGAGCAGGACGTTTCTCAGTGATGCGCAACTCAGTTTGACATTCATCATGAGATGTAGCAACTGTAATTCCTCTACATCAGCATTAACAAGTTTATGTCCATCAACAAACCAATGTGTATATTTCTTTTCTATTGCGGTGTCGTACGTAGTGCAGCAGGAATCAGAGTTCACTGATCTCATGACGAGAGTAAGTGACGGGATGACTGACGAGACCATGGCGGAGGATTCATTGTACAATAGAGCCTAAGTGTCTGATAAATGTCTGACCTTGTAGAATGCGCACTCAGCACCGCTGCTCCATATTCACACAGTACAAAATTGAAAGCGAAAGTAAAACGCGAGCGCACATGATCTCTGATGCATGCAAATATCTCCCAATATGAAAGCTATCTTAGGCCAGGCTGTGTAGTTGTAACCACCTCTTAGCTCTGTATCGTGCACTTTGAATATTGAAAGAGTACTTTGATTATGGTTGCACACTTGCGCTTGCTGTTTGCACTTAAGACTAAGAGAAAACTGTGTTATTCATTTTTATTAATACTGTTTTTATTTCTATGATCAATATGTGGAAAGGATTTGAGTTAGGAGGTCACAAGTTGTAGAAGCTCATAATTCATGTACAGTTCTGAGGTCTGAAGAGACTCATATGAAATCATACAGGAGAAAAAAACAGTCAGTTGAGTTTGTGGCAAAACCTTTTAAAGTAAAAGTAGACTGCCAAAAACTGGTGTATGTCATAATCTTAATAATTAACCAAATAATATTCAGACTTGGTGAAAGTTTCTAACAGAAAGCATGAGAGGACAGTTGCTTTGACCTCAGTGGCCTTAAAACGAGCCGCCGGACCTCAGGGATCTATTCTCTCCCGCATTCAGGAGGAAACTTTCCCTAATGAGATGGGAACAATCTGCCGACGCTCCGGCTGCCATGTTGTGTTTAATGGTATCACAGATTGTGCAAGCGAAGCGTTACTCTACAACAATGATGCTGACACAGACAGACAGATGCCAAACGCTGATGGTTACGAGCCTCTCGCTCGACACGAGCAGATAAAACACACCCACCACACTTCATGACAGCGACCCGCCGTTAATCTGATCGACTGACGACCTTTGATGAATAATCTAAGGACGCTAAAGTTGATGAATGACTGGAAAGAAGAAAGATGGAGATAAAGAAGAACCGACGGCAGACGGATCAGATATCTGTCCAGAGATACTACTGTCATACTAGCATGAAGTCTAGCTCACATTACAGATTAATCTGCTCAAGAACCGCCCACTTACAGTAAACAAGATCATATGACTGACATGCAAAATGACCAACCACAGTTTACTATTTATATCTAATTTTTAAGAGCGAGTGAATCTGAAAACAGACAAAACTCAGAGAATAGCAGCAGAGTGGGCAAAAAGTCTGTCTGTCTGTCTATCTATCTGTTTATCTGTCTGTCTGTCTATGTGTCCGTCTATCTGTTTATCTGTTTGTCTGTCTGTCTGTCAGGACTATAAACACAGAGTTACAGCAGCCAGAGAAAAACTAATGTTCAAAATTCAAGGGTCAAGAGCCCAACTAAAACGAACACTGATCACTATAATGGTGACTTCAAACAAAACATATTTAAATTCAATCTGTTCAGTGTATAAAGTAATCATGTCTCTTCAGAAAATTTGGATTAAACCACTCAATTCATATGGATTAGTTTTATGATCTCTTTATGAACTTTTTGGAGCGTCAAAGTGCCAGCTGCGTAGCTGTCAACGGAGGGACAGAAATTTCTCAGATTTCATCAAAAAGATCTTCATTTGTGTTCCGAAGATGAACAAAAGTCTTACGGGTTTGGAACAACATGAAGGTGAGTAATTAATGACAGAATTTTCATTTTTAGATGAACTATACCGTTAAATTTAGACCAAAATATATATTTTTTGAGTGATAATGACAACACCTGCAAGCACTCAGAGAAAAACACATTGTCCTGTTTGAAGGACTAATCGAGCTTGAGAGAGAATCAGAGAGAGAAAGTGAGTGATGGAAAACAAGCACATACAGGAATCCATAAAAAAAAAAGCATGATTCAAGATGCAAAAGCAGCACATATTAAAGCAGCTCAGAGCTTATTACATGTTCGCTTTCACACAGAAACCAATTTACTTTCCATTGATCGTTTTTCAGGCAATTAGATTTCCATCGACACTAAAGTGAGAGAGAGCTTGGGTCAGCGGTGCTTTCGACGCTTCAAACGTCCAAGCGTTTCAGCGCTGCATCCGGATAACAAATAACTCTCTGCGCATGAAAAAGTCCCCCAGCCTCAGATTATGTATCCGTCTTTATTTCCGATATTAGCTCTTTCTTTCTGCAAACTTGGCTGATTTTCTAAATTGCGTGTTATCGACTGATCCAGCAGCTCCTCAGGCAGGGCCTGCGGGGCGGCATGTGGACTCAAGCCAGCGCTTGTAACCATTAGTCTGTTCAAAGTCCCGGGCACGGATCCACCGCGGCCCTTACCGCAGGCTCGGTAACACTGCAAACGGAAACCCAGATACCCCAGATCCACAGGCCGGAGCCTGGCTCAAAGATGTGACCGATCAGAGCCGGTCAAGGTCAGACAGGCACAACGGGACACATGCACGAGTACAACCGCTTCAACCACAGACGAAACGACCCTAGCTGCTCCTGAGAATTGACGCTATCGGGGTATCCGTTTCCTCGTGAGTCCAGGGGAAAACCCGATCCTCACGTTTCACATTTAGAGCGCTTGAACAAACCCAGTAAAGTTACCCAGAGGAAGATTTTCCTCACACTTAATAGAGGACTCATTTACGTATCAACTTGAGACATAAAAATAAACTCAAACATGTCACAGTAAAATGAATGTGAATTTGCAGCTCAGATCATTTGATCTTGGGAAGATCTAATGAGCTTGAAACATACAATGTAAATGACAGAATCCAAAATAAAAGTAATCACATATGTAAACCGATAAAACATAAAAATCTGTATAAATATAAATAAATTTGTTTAGTTAAATTTTCCTATTATATCAGTATTTTAGCCCCATACTTAAATTTAATTGTATCTAATATACTATTATACATATTAAGTATTTTTTTTATTTCTAATATTAAATATTTTAAGAGTTCAATACACAACATAATTAAAACTATAATAATTATATAAATTATATTATATAAAATTTATATAAATTATATTAATTAAATTATATCAGTTAATTTGTGTAAAACAAACACAGTTTTTGTGTGTGTCCCTTTAAATGCAAATGAGCTGCTGCTCCCGGCCCCCTTTCCAGAAGAGGGCGGGGCTTTAACAGCTCACTCTTCGGTTGCTCAACAATAACAAAGCTGGAGAATCTCACGCTGCCAAAATGAGGATAGTCAGTAACTGTGTTCAGCCTTACATTGTTCAAACCGGAGTCGGACACTAATGGAGAGACTCAGGAAGAAGTTACAACTTTTAGAACGAAACTGGACATTTCTGAATGGTTACTAGATAAATTTATGTAGTTGTTGTACAACTCAACTCATCGACTAGCCTATGTGCTATGTGCCATCATGTTAATCTTTTGTGCAAATCCAGCGTTGAATTGACCCTCGTTGGTGAAGCAGTCTAGCATAAAATGACGGCATGGTAACAACTCTCTACTACAACAACTCTTCCTCTTCTCTAAAGCAGCCCAACATGGCCTCACCCTCTTTGCTGTGTGTTCTTGGGGGCGGGGTTTATGTAAATTTTGGGGTTTGTGATGTTGGTGATTGTCACCAACCCAGGAAGAAGCTCGTTGTAGTTCCTACCAGCCATTTGTTGTAGTCCTTAAAAAGCGATTTCTGTAAAAGAAAATATCTCCCTTTGCATTGAACTTTGAGCGCCATAACTGCAGATGTTGTTTATGCTCAAACAGCAACATTACACACTAACTAAAGTTAAAAAAGTAAAATCATAATCAAGGACCCCTTTAATTATATCAAGTTATAATATATAAAAATCAGTATCTCATACAAGTACTTTTTTCAATCATATTTTGAATTTTGTGGGCATTTGTATTAATTTTGGTGACATTTTTGACAATCCAACGTCAATGCAGGAGGCTTAAGCAAAACAACTGTCAAGAGGAAATTAGACAAGAAGAAATTAAAGAGATTTCACTTACATTTAGCAGACAATTTAATCCAAATCAACTTACAAAAGAGGAACTGTCAATGAGGTTTTTCAGACACTGTTTCTGATGTTTACCAGGTGTTTACACGCCGTTATAACTCCTCGCGTGGAGGACTTTAAACTTTAACCGCGGCAGATTTTGACAAATGCCTCTCAACCCCTTGCGCTCTTCAGACAAATGTAACGCTTAAACTCAAACGTTTAATTTCCGCCTCTGTTGACTGCGGGCAGCGGCCATTAATCAGCGTGGCGTTTGGGGCGCGGCGCTTGAGCCTGCTAACAGCCAGATGCTGGCGGCTGTCGGCTCAATCCATCAGCCGTGATTGGAGAACGAAAAGGTTCAGGAGTTTTGAGTCGCGCCCACGTCGAGAGACTAATTGCCCGCCGCGGTGGGCGTCGAAGTGTTTTACCGAGACACCAACCCTCTGCTTTGCATTCTGGGTATTATTCAAAAATGCCTCGACATCAGATGACAGATTACGGAGGCCAAGCTCCGCCCCTTTCTACAAAGGAGGGGCTTAGAGTGAGATGAAATGCTAATCACATGCATAAAAAGAGACTTGTTTTTCAGTAATACCCAGAATGCGTTAGGTTTGAAGAAGTAATACGAGCATTTACATAATCGCAGTTGCTCACAATGACCATGAACATCAACCCGCAATCAAAATGGACTATTCTTCACCTCTGAAACAATTTCCTTGTCAAATGATGTCATCAAGGCCGCTTGAATCTTAACCAATGGGTGCTTCCGCTGTTTCTCTAGTACGAAACGCCATCTTTTCACCATCCAAAATGAATCCTGTCCTATAGGATTCTGAAATGTTACAATACAGAAGATAACCAGGTTGCAAATGATGTTTTATGGTAATTTAACCCCATGTTCTTCAGGGAAACTGGTCAAATAATTCATTAAAGCAAGTCAATTAGGATAAAAGCATCTGCTAAATAACCGCTCACTGCGTTAGCAATTAAGAAGCTTGATTTGCATGGCTCTATTACTGTCCAATCAAATTCGTTGCTCTATTGAAATGGATTCTGATTGGCTCATTCTGTCTTGATCTCACCAGCGGCAGCAATGAAAAAGCCAAATGTGTCTTTAATTTGTGCTTGTGAGGCATTTAAGCTAAAAATGCAGAACTTTGAAAGTGAATGTCGTTAACAAAAAATGGCAGTGTGAACGATGATTTTGTGACCATTCTGGTGAACATGAAACATCTGTCTGCAGCATTAACATACTCTGAGTTCTGCTGTTTTAAACCTCGCTCCTGATTGTGCATGAACTCAATTAGGCATTAGTTTGAGCATGTGCAGAAAAGATCCAGCAGGGGGCGCTGCTGAGTTTGAGAAACAAGACTGTAGTTTGCAAAGAACACCCTAGAAAACCTGAGGACTGGATTAATGATGCTTTGCATGGGGAAATACCATTTACATTTATTTTGTTCTGTTACATTGTATAGAATAGAATAGAATAGAACAGAACAGAACAGAACAGAACAGAACAGAACAGATAATAGCAGTGGTATGAGGTTCACAGAGAGCTGATGCACTAGCAGGACTGCCGGTCTGTTTGCATTGGTGTGTGTGGCACGTTAAGCGCTGACTGCTTGTTACCAGTCACCTCCGTCTGTAGCAGGTCATGAGGTCAGCGTGTAGCGGGTCACAGTGAACATGATCTGCCGCACAGAGTGACCAGGGTGCACTGATGAATACTGCCGGCGCTCATGTTTACGAGCCTCAACTCTGGCCGCGGTCCGTGCGAGGCATACAAACACACATCGACTGCCACACGCCTCATAGTCACTGAACACTGCAGGCTTCCCCAGATGGGTGCCATAATCAGACACTATATGCAAACATACTGTACAGTATATGAGCAATATCACATGAGTAGCCATCTGATATGGCTGTATATCAGCACAGCTGTGATTCGGCCTTAGGTAATACAAGTGTGCATGGCTACAAGTGTGACATTGCATTTATACAACAGTTCGACGGCACGAGTGTGTAAATAAATAAGAACAACAACGGAGTGTCTTTAAAAACATCTTTTGTGCAGAACTACTTCCTTCTGCCATGGATTCAAATCTTAAGTTGACAGTTTGACCAAGCCTCCGTTACTAATTATAAATCACTTTAGAACTAGTAACGAAGGAATGTTGAGTCACTTCATTGAAACTCATTGTATTTTGTACAGTATTATTGAGAGAGAGAGAGAGAGAGAGAGAGAGATCACCTGAGTCAGATATAACATTCATTCTTCAGGTCGATGATAATATAATATATAATATCCATTGTTCGCTGAGGAAAGCGATCTTTGTATTTGTCCTTTTTAAAGTTTAGGGAATTTTCCATAACAGCGCTAGAACAACGTCATTTGTTTACAAAAGTCAGTTTCAATTTCAAAGTCTCTTTGACGAAAAGTTTGCCGCCATCTAATGGCATATTAATGTAACTTTCACTCAATCCATATTACGCACTAATGGACCCTTTCTAAATAACAAATACAACATATTATTTATATAAAATAATATTTATTGAACAACAATATTTAAATTAACAACAATAGCCATTATAAATAACAATAGGAAATAAACACAATTGTACAATTCAGTCAAACGTACAAAAGCAGTGCTCTACAGGATGTTAGTTAAATACAGCATTAATATTAAATTATTAAATTTAACATTGCCCAATTCAATTTGCTCAGAAACAAGTAATAGATTAATAAGACCAAAGATTGCCCTTTTTTATGTACCCAAAATGAATTATATTTTAGTTTAACCACTATAAGAGCCAGCGGCAAATCCCCGAAGCACTGGCCGAGATTAAGCTGTTCTCGGCGGGTACATGAGCATTAAACGGCTCTGAAAACAGCTGAACAAATTGTAAAACAGGCGCTATGATTAAATGTTAGTCACATATTTCAGCTCTAAACTACTACATTCTCGCCTAAAAACTCTTAAAACTACAGCTAGTGGTACAACAAGTGTAGTATTTGTAAAAATTACGGTGGATTTGCTCGGCCGCCATGACAGTCGCTTCATGCTTGGCTGCCACTTAAAGTCCTTTGTCCAAATCTGGGTCATGAAAGTGCACAAGCAGATAGCTGAAGCAAATGTGGTGCATCTCATAAAGACTATATATGAATGCATGAGAAGGCAGAGAGCCAGACAGGAAGTCCGTCTGTCACATTTGGAGCACTTAGATCCAATAATCGCTCCATCACTGGGAACATGAAACCATGATGAATTTAGTTTCATTCTGAAGCGTGTAAATGGTACCAAGGCTGAACCCGGGTGACAGAAATCTACTCAAAGTGCAAACACCACAGATGTGCAGACGTTAATCTATTCTCTCGCGCTCAACAGCCGACTTCAACCAAAGGATGAGAAATGAGACGACGGCGACAGAGTAGAGAAGTCTAGTCCCGCTGGCTGACCAGCTAAACTTTTCACATCAGCTCAGATGCCTTCAGACAGAGACGTCTGGCATGTTTTAATTGAGAAAGATCATAACTAGTGATACGACTGCAAGCCTCACTGGAACATAAAAGATTCTTTAAGGAAAAAGCTCTTTCTTTTTGAAATAAAAGAATTTGACGGGACAGAATGTGCTTTTAACCTTCCTCTCCAAAACTATTACTGAAGTGCAACAGCAAAAGCCGGTTTGATTCTAACAGTCAGAGAAAACAGAGAAGCAACACTGCATAAGATACTAAAGCTTGTTTTCAGAGAATGCATCTTTATTTAATACCTGTGTATTTTGTCAGGATTTTTTTTTTTTTTTCAAGTTAAGTTAACTTATATTATTTGACAAAATGCCTTGCACTATGTAAGTTTAAAAAAAAAAAAAATATATATATATATATATATATATATATATATATATATATATATATATATGAATATAGTGAACTTATTTCATTTGAGTCCACTAAAAAAAAAGATTATTTCTTCATATAAATTAAACTGTTTTTTAAAGTCAAATTTAAGGCTTTTTAAGACCTTTTTAAGACCTGAAGAAATAAAAATTAATACTATACATTAGGGGTGTGCAATATTGACAAAAAAATTTCTCTCAATATTTTTAAAGTCGTTTCAAAAGCAATATTTGCCACATTAAATTGATTTCCAGGGGCATTTTTACCTATATAATGACATTTTATGGCATTGATATATTTACACAGCATTTACAATTTGTCTACATAAATTTATTTCAATATTTAAATATGAAATTGTTTCTAATTTTAACTTTTTAATTAAAATGTACTTTAAATATATACCTAAACTGCCAGTAGGAGGCAGCTAATACTGTCTTAATGAGTGAGTCATTCATTCGACCGATTTGTTCAAACGACTAATTCAGAAATGAAGCAAGTGACCGTCTTTAGAATGGGTCATTGAGTCATTAACAAAAATGATTCGTTCAAAACGTGGATTCAGTCAGTATATATAAATAAACATTTCTGTCTGTTGCACGGAGACTGTTCTGCTGTTCTTCATTTTGAAATTTCCGTTGGCGAAATTAAGAAACACAAACAATATTAACAATATTGTGTCTAAAATGTAACTCACAATGTTAATTTATTGTACATTTAACTGTTGTATAAAATATCACATTTGCAATCGTTCTGATTTGAGGAAAACGGCACTCTTGTTCGTGTGATATTGTATAACTACATCATTTCATATGATATAATTATAAGACAAAAACTCACTGGGGCAAAAACGCTTGTGTATCTTGAATTTTGAGGGGATATAACTGCATACATCATGCAGTGAAAGCGTGAGTGACAAACTCAATGTCAGCTCGCACATCGTTAAAATATATAATTACAATTTCATCACAGACAATTGTCACGTGAACAAGCAAATCCACAAAGAAAAATAAAATAAAAATAATATGTATGCTAATTAGATAGTTTTAATTTGGTAAATGATTTAGATATGTTTAAGTCAAATTGTCATCTAAAATTTAAGACCTCTCATAAGTAAAAATAAGTCTTAAGACTTTTAATGACCTTAAATTTTAAAAATCTAATTTAAGACTTTTTAAGGATCCGCGGGAACCCTGTGAAACTAAAACTGAATTGAGTAAAACAATTAAATTAAATTAGCAATTAATTTGTGATTAAGTAATAGCTAATTAGTGCATGTACTAATGTAAGGGGACATTTTTAAAATCATATTAAAAGACCTTTTACTTACTAAAAAAGTATATCAGATGACAGAAGGCATGTAGTAAATTCTTCGAAATTTGCATATCAAATACGATAGCAGAATTTATAGGGTTAAAGTCGGTATGAGATAGAAGTTGAGATAGGCTAGTCTTTTCTTCTCTATTGTGATGTATATCTGAGTGAAAAAGCTTCTGGAACAAGAACAAATGTAGGAGAAGAAGACAAGAGCTGAGCTGCAAGGAAAGGAAGTTATTCTGATTTAAGATTACAAGACACGTTTTTTTTTTTTTTTTTTTTAAATAATTCATTTTAAATCATTAAAAAAAAAAAGAAAAAATACTGCAATGTTTAATAAAAAGGTAAAAATCTAAAAAATAAAACTAGAATCTGCTGTAACTCATTTAGTTTGATTTATGCTTAATATAATCAAAATGTAACTTGTTGCAATTAGTAAATTGTACTATTATGTTTTACAGTTTAAAAAAAATTGAAAAATCTACCAGTGCCGTGAGACAAAATACACTCGTATTCAAGACACAATCTCTATGAAACCGAGTCTAAATATCTGATGCAGTGTTTCTGCTCATGTAAATTGATCTTGTTCCAAGGATTTTTTGCTATTTTTTATTGGAAAACAAGTGAGTCAAAAGAGACTAATTAAAAAACTTTTTTTTTAAATTTGGACTTAAATGATCATGAGAAACCAAATTAGACTGTTCTTATAAGTGGACATCAGAACAGAACAAACCATCAGATTGCAGAATGAATAAATGAACGTGTGAGTGACTCAGAGGAGAGTGTATACATGAGAAACACCATCAGGGGTTTCCCTCTCCTCCATTCCTTGGACTTCTCTAAATTAAAACAGAGTGAGCGAGAGAAAGGTTTGGGCTGAATGAGAAATCTCTCTCTCTCTCTCTGTGTTGCAGTGGCTCTGAGAGCAGCAGCAGATTTATGGGGCCCTCTAATGGACTCTAGAGAAAAACCCCTCCGTCAGCGAGTCTCTCTGTCCACTCCTCCTCCACACAGACTGAGATGGACAAGAGATGTTGGGAGAGCTTAATCTGTGGGTCTGGACACAGAATCTGTGGAGTTTGTAACATTATCTGTGCTGATTTAAGAGGGTAAATATGGCGAATTCTGGTCAAATACACAAAACAGCTGAAAACACAATCACAAGCCAACACTAAAAACTTTAAATTAATATAGTGCTACTATAAATAAACTATTGTACTTCTACAAGAAAACAAAATTAACTTTAAACATATGCTTTAAATAAATAATGCTAGTCTACATCTACAAGTGAACTTAACTGTATTAAATAATAATTATAATAATAATTATTATTATTATTAACAACATTAATAATAAATAAACCTACTCATTCGATAGATAGACAGAACAATAGATAGATAGATAGATAGATAGACAGACAGATAGATAGATAGATAGATAGATAGATAGATAGATAGATAGATAGATAGATAGATAGATAGATAGATTTTATTTTATCTATTTATTTATTTGTTTATTTTTGGTTTAAATTAGAGATTACGATTCTCCCATGATTCTGAATAGACATTAAAACAAAATAACATGTAATCTACTAGAGGTTCTGATAAAATACTAATTTCTGGACTCTAATTGCTATAAAAATGTTTATTTAATTTGAATGGATTATTTAAAAAATGGTTTTGAATTAATTCAATGACTCATACTTGTTTCATTACTGGATGAATCAGTATTTTTGAATGAATCTTTTGAATGAATGATTCAATGACAAATATATTTTAACATTCACTTGCCGCCACCTAGTGGCTTAATAATGTAATTGATACAACCGTTATTTGACGCGCCAAGTTAGTGTTGCCAAGTCTTCCAGTTTTCCCATGAAATTGGGCTACATTTACACTGTTGCCGCAGGTTGTTTTTCATGTCTACAAGTTAAAGCAACCCTAAATAACATGATATTTAGCCCCTTGAATGCACATTTTACGCAGATTTTACACTCCGGAGCGTAATTTTTATCAGGAACGAAGTGCTGATAATTTCAGCACTGCAATACTATTAATATAGTCACACTTTAACAATACTCTCCCATGTATTCTGCTATTCTAACTGCGCTTATTTCTTTCATTGGTATAAAAAGCAGTGGGTAAAAAATAGACAAGAAATGTACAGTTTTATACCATCATGCTGATAACGTTTCTTTAGTCGTTTGGCAATCCTGCAGGCTGAACCACTGCAGTGAAACCACCCTTATAATCTGAGCTGCTCCACATTCGTTTCGCAGCTCTACACTCTATGATGACTAGTGACTCATTTCTACAAATGAATTTGAGGACATCTGAGACAAAGCTGATAGTAAAACTATTTTCTGAGCTATGAAAGGGCAACCTCAGTATATGTGTGTAAAGGAGGCTATGGAAGTTCAGTTTCATGAATAAATGCTGGAGTTTCCTTATAAACACAGCAGTCAATACAACACAGGAATATAAATCAAGCTCTGCTGCCTGCTGACAGATATTCAACACCATCAATCCTGACACACACATACACACACAGTTTCAGTGTATGTTCAGTCAGAAACATACACAATAGCATGCGGTCCTGTCGTACACACTTAAGGTGTTTCTGCAGCAGCACAGAGAATGTGACATGTACTTGAACAACATTATGAATTGCTTTCTGACATGTTTCATAATAAGCGACGCGTGAAATCACACTTAAGTAGCTAGAATTTTTCTTTTCGCAATAAAAATGCAAAGCACTTAGCACTAGGGGTGTCAAACATACCAGTACTTTGGTCTTAAACAGATAAAAATAAAGATACAGTAATGAACTCAGTTTATACCTGAGTGCTGTTACTGCATATGTTTTATTACTGACAGATAATTACTTAAGCACTGCTTACTTAAATGGATTGTTCCCCCAAAAATTAAAATGATCCCATGATTTACTCACTCTCAAGTCATCCTAGGTGTATATGACTATCTTTTTTCAGACAAACACAATCTGAGTTATATTAATAAGTATACTGGCCCTTCTTAGGTCACTCTTCCTCTGGAACTTGACTCGTGGACAGCCTTTACCGGAAGCCAGTGAATATAGTTTATGCAGTTATAAACATGGATATTTTTCTTTCATAAACCCATCACTTCAATTCAGAAGGCCTTTATAAACCCCCCGGAGCCATATGGATTACTTTTAAAATGGATGGAAGATGGATTTGGGCTTCAAAATCTCAGTTACTATTCACACCCATTATAAAGCTTGGAGGAGCCAGCATATTTTTAAATATATCTCCGACTGTGTTTGACTGAAATATGAAATACACTTTGGATGGCTTGAGGGTGAGTAAATTAAAGGGTTAGTTCACCCAAAATGAAATTTCTGTCATTAATTACTCACCAAATCCGTAACACAAATTAAGATATTTTTGATGAAATCCAAGAGTTTTTTTTAATCTCCCATAGAAAGCAACATAATTACCATCATTCAAGGTCCAGAAAAGTAGTAAAAATATAGTTACAATAGTTAACGCGACTATAGTGGTTCAACCTTAATGTTATGAAGTGACAGAATACTTTTCGTGTGCAAAAACAAAACAAAAATAATGGCTGCCCTCTAATAGTCGACTAACCATTAGTCGACTAGAAGAGGCTTGGTCTACCAAGACTGCATTAGTCAGTTAGTCACAGAAAAACTCCACAGGAAGTGGCGAAGTCTTGCAGTTCGTGAGGGAGAGCTCATTAACGGCAGGAAATCCAAACATTCCCCTATCATTTATCGACATCAAATATGGCTTATCACTTGAAACACGTAAGTAGTAGCAACTTTACAAGTGCTCTAATGTTAGCCTAGTCCAAGATAAATGTGCGCTATCATTTGGCACATATCCATGCTTGTGTGCGTGGTTACTGCATGACATACAGGTGCTGGTGCGATCACTTGTGTAACCCCTCCTGTTCAAACCGTCCGCCCGGGACTTGAACCCAGGTCCTCCGGCATGAGAGTCGGGCACTCTAACAAGGAGGCTAAAGAATGCAGTGTCTAGCATCAGTTGCTAGAGTGCTTCTTGAGTTCAGGGGAGTGAGGTTTACACGCACAGCTCTTACTAGCCTATGACAGTTACACTCACCCCCCTAAACCTCACTCCCATCCGGGTCACGGCACCAATGTAACCCCTCCTGTTCAAACCGCCAGCTCTAAGCGGGACTCGAACCCCAGTCTGCCGGCATGGGAGTCTGGCACTCTAACAAGGAGACTAAAGACCGCAGTCTCTAGCGTCAGTTGCTAGAGCGCCTCTTGTGATCAGGGGAATGAGGTTTACACGCACAGCTCTTACTGGCCTACGTCCGTTACACATGCATTTAAATTAAAACACTCAGTCATTTTGGTCATATAGATAAGAGTGATGCGAACTGTAAAGGGTCTTTTATTTTGGTAAACTCACAATAACAACAAAACGTTGTGCTTTTGTAAAATAATGAAAACAGTCAGGATGCGCTTTCTGCCGTCTCTGTGAACTTGAGCATGTAACAAACATGAACCAAAACTCAGTGTAAACTTGCCTCACAGACACAGGAAATATATCCATAGAAAGCTTGAAATGTCTACATTTTTTTAAAATGAACCAGTACTTTACTACCTTTCTGGACTAAAGGTGCAATGATGTTGCTGCCAATGTGCAGTTCAGAAACCCTCGGTTCCCTTTCGAAAGGGAACTCAACACTGCGTTTGAAACGCTTTGGGGAACGCCTCCTCGTGAACCGGTGTCTGAAAACAATTATCAAATCACGACAATCCTATTGGCCAGCAACAGCCTATGACGCCATCATTGCACGACCCGGAAGTATATAAGGAGAGCCTAGAGAACCAGTCAGTTCTTTTCGTCTTCAGGGACTGTTTTGTTTGAAAGCAAGCAATATCAAACTGGTATTAAGGTAAGACAATTTATGTCTGACAAACGTTTCAGGAAGTGTGTGCATCCATGTCCCATATTGTTGACATGTGATCACACACATAACTTTTACGTTGTCTTTTATGAGAACAAAAGAGCATGTACAGGCAGTTTTTGTGGGATCTGTCTGTTTTTATTGTGAGCGTGCCCTACTTGTAAAAATGCTCCACTCTCTTCTGGTCTTCTTCTCGAGAGGAGAAGGACCAGCAGCTGCGCCTAATGGTTCAGGTCTTACTCTTGCTGAGGCAGGGCAAAGACTAGATCATGGAGTTCTCAGCTGGAGCTTGTTGAAGAGTTGAGAGGGGTTTAAATTCCATGCAACATTCGGCGGCTGACGGGAGAGAGCTGCGGGATTATAATGATGTGTTGTCTTTGACATCATTAGATCCAGCAGCAATTGCTCTTCTAAGTTCTAAGCATCTACCCTTTGGTGTAGGTGCAAAATAGATAGCAGCTAAGGTAGCATACTATTGATAAGTCTCCCTGGTGCCGTTGTCTCAGGCCGTGTAGGCCCCTTTTCACTATGTGAATAGAAACTTTGTTGCTGTGGCCCCACTCCCCCAGAACTATCTAGTAGTACTTTGACCTCTGTCTTTCCCCTGAACCCCTTGAACTATGTTCAAGCTTGAGTGATATGGTTGTAGCTCTTCATGAAAGCTCCTGTTCCATAGGGTTCAGTACAGATTGTATCTGTTTGTGGTGAGAAATTCTGTTGTGAAGTGACCACCCTTTTTCAGGATTGGATTAATAGTACTCCCTTGTTACTCAAGGTTGTTTGTACTTTACTACTTTAGTTCTGATTTCTGGCCTACACTATGTGAGCTCAGTAAACTCTAATACTGCCACAGGCTAGCACCTGTGTGCACCTTCTGGAGAAGTAGGCCTGACTTTGGCCTCCTTAAAATTATGGTGACGTAGTTTGTACTCCCCTTGCTGAAAGGGTAAAAAGTGTTTTTACTGAGTATATTGCCTGTTGGAATGTATAAGCTCAGGTTGAGTTTAATAAAGTTAACCTCACTACATAGTTTGGTTTTCATATATGGCTCCTTAAGAGCTTGAACACTGCCACAAGCTGACACTCGTGACTTTTTGAAGTAGCAGGCACTGTTTGGGCCTACTTCAGAGCATGATGGCTTAACTGCATTGCATTGCTTGGTGAAATGTGTTTAGGTAGAGTTTGCTTTCTTGGAGTCCTAGCACTCCCACAGGTTTACACCCGTGATCTTCTGGAGTAGTAGGCCTGTTTTCGGCCCCCCTTAGAGCATGGTGACGTAATATTGTTGTACTCCCCTTGCTTTAAGGGTAAAAAGGTGTTTTTACTGAGTACATTGCCTGTTGGAATGTGTGGATAGAATTAAGCTCAGGTTGAGTTAAATAGTTAACCTCACTGGATGGTTTGGTTTTTATATATAGCTCCCTTAGAGCTTAGACACTACCACTAGCTGACGCCACGTGTCTTTCTGGAGTCGCAGGCCCTGTTTGGACCTCCTTCAGAGCATGATGGCGTAAGTTTGTACTCCTCTTGCTTAAAGAGTAAAAAGCGTTTTTACTGAGTACACTGCTTGTTGGAATGTGTTAACTCTGCTAGTTGAACATGTAGATTAAGCATGTAGTTTTCACATGGCTGGCCTTTGCAAGGCTGCTGTGATATATTCTACATTGTGTAGGATTAGTTCATGTTGCAGGCTCTCTGGGAGCCTCCATGATTTTTCTGCCTACAGTATGATCTACCTGTTAGTTTGAGCTCAGTACTCCCCTCGTTTAGAGGGTTGTTCTTTATAGTACTTAGCTCCCTAAGTCTGGTCAGTGGTTGAAGGCCTATATAAGGCCTCCCTGTTGAAGACCAGCCCTTAGGCTGGTTGTACTCCCCTTGTTTGGGTCCCCTTAGAGTGCACAGCCTCCTCAGTGCAAATAAACAAGCGCTGAGTAGATCCTAGGATTGAGCAGAGTTTTACTCCCCTCATTTGTAAGGGTAAAAAAGCACTAAACTGAGTCCTTCTCTCCAGGATGCCCGTCTTTACGATCTGGTCTGAGTTGGTTACTGCCTCTTTGCAGTCCCTCTTACTGGATATCTTCTCTGAAGAATGTGAATGGAGACTCTGTGATCAGACAGATTGTTGGCCAAGACTAGGTTACTGTTAGACCAGGTCAGCCTCCCTGGTGGCAATCAGGGTTGAGTACGTTCCCCTGACAAGTGACTGGCTAGTGTTCCCTTGGGCCCCCTGGCTACATTCCCTTAAAGGTACCCTCTTTTCTTTGGAAAGAAGCTTGGTTCCAGAAGCCTTTGAGTGGCCTTGGTAGGGCTTCTGTGGTATGCCTCTTTGAGGCTTATAGCTTGGGCTGTTGGCCATAGGGAATGCTGTCACTGTCAGCCTATGTATGACCCGTAGGTGGTGTGGTTCTGGCATTTCAGTTGAAACTGCTAGTTCTGACGTTTGTCTAGCCATTCTTTGGCATGCACTCCCCTCGAGCATGGCACCGTTAGTATATCGTTCCCCAAAGTGTTTCAAGAGAGAACCTAAAGAACCAGTCAGTACCTTATCGTCTGAAGGGACTGTTCAGCAGGCAGCCCAATGCATGGCTAGGAAACGCAGTTTCTCGTCCCCTGTTCTCATGGAACCATGGTTACATACGTAACCTGAGACAAAAGGGAACTCAACAGTGCGTTTCCTAGCCATGCATCGGGGCTGCCTGCTGAACAGTTCCTTCAGACGATAAGGTACTGACTGGTTCTCTAGGCGCTCCTTATATACTTCTGGGTCGTGCAATGACGACGTCATAGGATGTCGCCGGCTAATAGGATTATCGTGAGTTGATAATTGTTTTCAGACACCGGTTCACGAGGAGGCGTTCCCCAAAGCGTTTTAAACGTAGTGTCTCGTTCCCTGTTCTCAGGGAACCATAGTTACGTACGTAACCTGAGACGATTTCATCAAAAATATCTTAATAGGGTATATTTCGAAGGTCACATGACCAAACTCGAAAACTGATCTCATTGCATCCGCTTGTCAGAGAAAGTGTTAACAGCAGTATGAACTGACAGCATATCTATGGACTTTTAAGGTAATCAGTTAAAATACCTAGTTCACATTGTTATAGGTGTTTTATTCTATTAAATATCTAAACGTTAGTGTGTACTAGAAAATGGTGTTTTTAAATATTAATCTGCATATGCGGGGGACATCGGTTATGCTCATCTTTGCTCGCTCCTTTTACATTATCTTGAATAAAGCAGCTAATTTTTTCATGAAGCCCATACAAAAGACCTGTACCGGAAGCGACCTGATATGTTTTACAGAATACGGAAGTTAGATTGCGCATAACCCCTATTTGTGTTCTCAAGATGAACGAAGGTCTTACGCGTGTGGAACAACTTGAGGCTGAGTAATAAATGACAGAAATTTCATTTTTTGATGAACTAACCCTTTAACTGAGTAATGCATTCAATTAATTGAAAATAGTAGCATCCACTTAATATTCATATTAGTAAAATTGACTATAATAAGTGAAGTAAGATCGATAGCATCAGTGTTATTTTAGTATTATTGATGTACTACATAAACTAATGTTTTTGGTAATACTTAGAATTGGATTTCATTTTTGTATTTTCTGTTTTCATTTTAATGTTAAAGTTTTAGTCATTTGAATGTGTGTTTTTGTAATTTTTTTAAATAGGTCAGTTCAGTTTTGATTATTTCAGTACTTCAATTCAAACTAAACAAAAATATATAATGTTTATTTTATTTAAAGTAATGAAAATGTTTTTATGTTTTTAGTTAAAGCATATTAGTTTTTGCTGTGATATCAAAGAAAATTATGAAATTTTATCAACTACTAAAATGTTGGTATGGCAACATCCCTAGTTTGCACAATTAACACAATTAATAAAAAACAAACAAAAAATGTTTCTTTATTCTAGTATGGAAATATCAAGGCAACATAAATGCCCTTAAAACAGAATGAGTGTGTGTGAGAGAGAGAGAGAGAGAGAGAGAGAGAAAGTGTGTGCAGTAAAAGTGAGTTTAATTGGGTTTTGAGGCCAAGTAATAACCACTTAAGTTTGCAAACAAGTTCCTGGTAGCTTGATAAATGTGCTTAATTTAAAAATAACCTTGTTACTCCAATTTAAGCATGGAAAAGCAGGGAGATTTTGAGCCTATTTACAGTTATTAAGCAGCCGATGAGGGTGACAAAATGAAGCCTGTCCAGATATTTGCTGCAATTCATCAATTACTCAAACACACAGAAACATTCAGGGATGTAGCACATTTTTCCCTGAGAGTCTGAACACACCAGAGGGCCGAACGGGATATTAGCCGATCCGTCTTATAGAAAACCTCAGCGGACAGGAACCTCACAATGAGTAAACGCCAACAAGAGCGCAGTTTTCATGCAAATACAACACCTGGTGGATGGAGGGAGCGAGCCGAGTGTTTGCTCTCATCACTGACCTGTCCAGAGGGGAATATCCATGAACTGTGCAGCTTGATGAAGAGGGTCTCTGTGTCTCCACACACACACTAATCCTGAAACACAACACAAGAATAAATCATGTGCTTTTTAATCGCTTTGTGGGATAAACACCCATCTGACACCAGGATATATCTGAAGAATACACACAAGTTATTATTATATCTTCTGCTCACCAAGGCTACATTTATTTGATCAAAAAGACAGTAAAATAGCTGTTTTCTATGTGAATATATGTTAAAATGTAATTTATTGATCAAAGCTGAATTTTCAGCATCATTACTCCAGTCTTCAGTGTCACATGATCCTTCAGAAATCATTATAATATGATGATTTGATGCTCAAGAAATATTTCTGATTATTATCAGTGTTGAAAATAGTTGTGCTGCTTCATATTTTTGTGGAAACCGTGATACATTTTATTTTTCAGGATTCTTTAATGAATAGAAACTTCAAAAGAACAGCATTTATTTGAAATAGAAATCTTTTGTAACATTATAAAAGTCTTTACTGTCACTTTTGATCTATTTAATACATCCCTTCACACTATTTGTGAGATAAGAGGAGTTTCTGACTAAGTTTGGTGTTTCTAATCAGTTATTACACTTGTTAGGGTATTTTCATAGAAGGCAGCTGCCTATTTAGACACAAGACAAGAAGGCAACTCACTACATTTTTGTCATATGTCTTGTGTTTCTGTTTCCCCTGTGACCTAGTTTTCCCCAGTCTGATTAGTTCATTTGATCCACCTGTGTCTAGTTAATTATCTCATCACCTTGTGTAGTTCCCTTTGTTGGTCTCTTGTGTATACAGGTGCTGGTCATATAATTAGAATGTCATCAAAAAGTTGATGTATTTCACTAATTCCATTCAAAAAGTGAAACTTGTATATTATATTTATTCATTACACACAGACTGATATATTTGAAATGTTTATTTCTTTTATTTTTGATAATTATAACTGACAACTAAGGAAAATCCCAAATTCAGTATCTCAGAAAATTAGAATATTACTTAAGACCAATACAAAAAAAAGGAGTTTTAGAAATCTTGGCCAACTGAAAAGTATGAACATGAAAAGTATGAGCATGTACAGCACTCAATACTTAGTTGAGGCTCCTTTTGCCTAAATTACTGCATGCGTGGAGTTGATCAGTCTGTGGCACTGCTGAGGTGTTATAAGAGCCCAGGTTGCTCTGATAGCCTTCAGCTCTTCTGCATTGTTGAGTCTGGCATATCGCATCTTCCTCTTCACAATACCCCATAGATTTTCTATGGGGTTAAGGTCAGGCGAGTTTGCTGGCCAATTAAGAACAGGGATACCATGGTCTTTAAACCAGGTACTGGTAGCTTTGGCACTGTGTGCAGGTGCCAAGTCCTGTTGGAAAATGAAATCTGCATCTCCATAATGTTGGTCAGCAGCAGGAAGCATGAAGTGCTCTAAAACTTCCTGGTATACGGCTGCGTTGACCTTGGACCTCAGAAAACACAGTGGACCAACACCAGCAGATGACATGGCACCCCAAACCATCACTGACTGTGGAAACTTTACACTGGACCTCAAGCAACGTGGATTGTGTGCCACTCCTCTCTTCCTCCAGACTCTGGGACCCTGATTTCCAAAGGAAATGCAAAATTTACTTTCATCAGAGAACATAACTTTGGGCCACTTAGCAGCAGTCCAGTCCTTTTTGTCTTTAGCCCAGGTGAGACGCTTCTGATGCTGTCAGAGTGGCTTGACACAAGGAATGCAACAGCTGAAACCCATGTCTTGCATATGTCTGTGCGTAGTGGTTCTTGAAGCACTGACTCCAGCTGCAGTCCACTCTTTGTGAATCTCCCCCACATTTTTGAATGGGTTTTGTTTCACAATCCTCTCCAGGGTGCGGTTATCCCTATTGCTTGTACACTTTTTTCTATCACATCTTTTCCTTCCCTTCGCCTCTATTAATGTGCTTAGACACAGAGCTCTGTGAACAGCCTGCCTCTTTTGCAATGACCTTTTGTGTCTTGCCCTCCTTGTGCAAGGTGTCAATGGTCGTCTTTTGGACAACTGTCAAGTCAGCAGTCTTCCCCATGATTGTGTAGCCTACAGAACTAGACTGAGAGACCATTTAAAGGCCTTTGCAGGTGTTT
Source organism: Elopichthys bambusa (assembly GCA_037101425.1). Classification (NCBI taxonomy): domain Eukaryota; kingdom Metazoa; phylum Chordata; class Actinopteri; order Cypriniformes; family Xenocyprididae; genus Elopichthys; species Elopichthys bambusa. The sequence goes on from CM074435.1 coordinate 5,805,406, forward strand.
TGAGTTAATTAGCTGATTAGAGTGTGGCACCAGTTGTCTTCAATATTGAACCTTTTCACAATATTCAAATTTTCTGAGATACTGAATTTTGGATTTTCCTTAGTTGTCAGTTATAATCATCAAAATTAAAAGAAATAAACATTTGAAATATATCAGTCTGTGTGTAATGAATGAATATAATATACAAGTTTCACTTTTTGAATGGAATTAGTGAAATAAATAAACTTTTTGATGATATTCTAATTATATGACCAGCACCTGTATATACCCAGTGTTCTCCTTCACTCCTTGTTCGTTCTCGTTTACGACTACATGTATGTTATGCTGTCTATACCCTGTTGGAATCTCCTGTGTTTGATTAAAGACCTACTCGTATACTCATCTTTTTCCTTATCGTGCGTTTATATACAGCAACTGTAACAGAAGAACGGACCCAACAGTGATTTTTTTTAGGCGTTTTCCTTCAGTTTTTTGTTGGATTTTTCCCTCATGAATCTACCCGCTGTCCAGCTTCTCTGCCTGGTGCAGGGAGACCGCTCGCTGGAACAACACACAAGTGACTTTCTCCAGCTTGCGTGCCAAACTAACTTCCCGAACCGCGCACTCTGTGTATATTATAACACCGGCCTGAGCGAGCGGTCCAAGGCATGCATTCCAGCGGGCGGTCCAACAGAGGACTTCGCCGCATTCGTGGAGTGGGTGCTGGTGAACAACAACTCTCCATTCACCATCGGCCCTGCTGAGGATGACACCAGTACCACTCCACATCCAGAGACCAGAGACTGCCGTGATGAACGAGACCGAACCTGAGGAGAGGACGGAAGGAGTCGTCGCCCTGGGATGTGAACCGCAAGGTGTCTGACCAGGTGCGTGAGCCCGTTACATCGTGTGCTGCCGAGGGAGTGTTAGTGGAGTTCGAGGGCTCGGAGGAAAGCCCCGCCCACAACCTCACCACGGTGGATGGGATCGCTATGGCCACTGGAACTTTTTTGGATTTACTGGATGTGTTTGAGGAGATGAATTCCCTATGTCTCCTTTCCCCGCTGGTTCCGTCCAGCCCTGAACTGCCCATTTCCCCGCTGGTTCCGTCCAGCCCTGAACTGCCCGTCTCCCCACTGGTTCCGTCCAGCCCTGTGTCTCCTGTGTTCCCTCCCAGCCTCCCTCTCCCGCCTCCTGAAACTGCCTGCTCACCATTCCTGCCTCCTCTAGGACCCTTCAGCCCCTCTTCAGCTCCATCACTCAAGTGTATGGACCCGATTCGAAGCTTCAGGCCACCAGCTCCACCTAGGCCAGAGGATCTCCTGGCTCTGCCTCCAGCCTCCGAATCCAACACTCCACCGCGGCCTGTCGACGCATCCTCCTCCCTCCCTCGACTCCACCGGGCTCCCTCGTCCCACAGGCTCCGACTTGGTCAGTCATCGTCCAGCTTGCACCTTTGGTTTCACCTGGCTCCTCCTTCCCCTTGTCTCCTCCTTCGTCCTCAGTCACACCGCCTCCGTCTCAGTCTTCAGGTTCCCGGTTTCCACCTCGGATGCTCGTCGTCCCAGCTTCATCTCGGTCTCCAGATCCAGCAGTGTCGTGTGGGCTCTCCGGCATGCCAGCTCCACCTGGATCTCCATCATCGGTGGCGTCTCCATCGGCCGTCCCCAGGGTGGCGCCGCTCAACTCTCCACTATGGTGTCTCCCGTTCTCAACTCCACCCTGGGGCCTCATCAGGGTTGGTCTCGGGATCAACATCTGGCTCCTCTTGCTCCAGGCTTCCCCTTGGCTCCTCCCACCCTCCACTCCCCCTTGGACTATTTTTGTCATTTTCTGTGGACTTTTGTTTTGTTCCTCCGCCCTTCGCCCTCCTCCAGATAGATTCACTTCTTATTAGATTCACTTCTTATTAACCCACTGGAGCCGTATGGATTTAAATCTGGCCCCCCTTCACTACCATTATAAAGCTATTTTTTAATATATCTCTGATTGTGTTCGTCTAAAAGAAGATAGTCATATACACCTAGGATGGCTTTAGGGTGAGTAAATCATGGGATCATTTTCATTTTTAGTTGAACTATCTCTTTAAGTTTGCATCTTCACATAGAATGTTTCAGTTCCCTCCTCAGGCTTTTCTTTCATAGAAATATAAAAGAAGAATTCTGATGGCAATTAAATGCATCTCTTCTGAAGTTGCCTGACCAAAGGCAAAGATCACTAAAACACACAAAACCTGTGTATTAGAACATGGATACATGGTTGAGACTGTGTTCAGTTTTCTGTCTCATTTGTAAAATTAAATTGCATTATATTATTTACCCCTGCAGTATATGATCAATTTGTGTGCACTAATGTTTGGTGTGACTGAGGCTGGCGTGAGGTCATTGTGCACGTCTCCTGCTCTTAACCCCTTAATGGGAGTCATTAATCAGGACATTGGTTATTTGAGCAGATGTCACGGCCCTCCTAAACGCATAAAACACACAGAGGAAGAGGATGAAGAGTGCAGCTTGGCTGAAGAAACATACGATCTGACATTTAACATGCATGCAGATACGTGTGTGTCTAAAATATTCACATTTAAACACACCAGCTGACTTGTAGGATGTGTTTGAATTGGAACAAAACTGAGAAGTGTCCAGAAGTGTCTTAAAAAACTGGTTAAAGAGGCTAAAAAGACCTGAAACTATAAGGGTGAAAGCAGCACAAACCACCAAGTGCTCGATAAAACCACAGCTTCACTGAAAAATTACTGCCAACATCATTTTTCCAGGGTGCAGAAGCCATCTTCATGAACAAAACCAGTCTGAAGTAACTGTAACACACACACACTCCCTCTAACTGATTAAAAATACATAATGCAGAAATCACCACTTGACAAAAAGACACCCCGTATTCATCCAGAGCTGCAGAAACGCTTCCAGCTACTTCAGAAAGTCAAACTGGGTCACTGTCAGCGGATTATCTGAGGAGATTTCACACTCACACACACACACACACACACACACACACCCCTCTGATCTTCAGAGACACACCAGGTCAGAAGTTCATCACCTTCACTGCGCTCAGGTTAAATATGATTAATATTGTATATATTCATAGAATTTTTATCATAGATGTTGTGTTGCAGTAAACAAGACCTCTCATGTGAACAGAGGGAATTGTGGGTATGAGAAGGAACTACTTATAAAACAAACTAAAATCCAATCAGATGAGAAATATTTGAAGCGGCGAATAGCCCACACCTGTGGATGAACTCTACTGAATTCTATAATAATGCACTGATTGGCTGTCATTTTTTTTTTATAGGCACTGAAATAAAAATAAATAAAATACAAAATAAATAAATAAAACACAATTATAATAAATAAATACATTACAATTAAAATAATAAATGAAAAATAACTAAAAATAAAATACAAATATAAATGAAAAGAATAAATAAATAAAATGAAAATTAAGTAAATAAAATAACATACAAATATAAATAATGTCTAAATAATAATATAATAAATAAATGAACAAATGAATAAATAAGTACATAAATAAAATACTTGTTGAATACTTTATAATTTAAATAAATATAATAAATAAAATACAAAATAAATAAAAAACATCCATAATGAATAAATACAATGAAAAATAACTAAAAATTAAATACAAATATAAATAAAATCAAGCAATTACAAATTAATGAAAAAAAAAAATCCAAACCATGATAAATAAATACATTACAATTAAAATAATATATAATGAATAAATAAATAATTGAAAAAGTAAATAAATAAATAAACATGACCATGATGAATAAATAATTAATATTTAAATAAATGAATTAATAATTAATACTCTATGCATTATTTGGCTAATGTAAACAGAATTTAATTGATGGACTAATAACCTGAATAAATGCATATCTGTATATGACTCTTGCTTGATGAGTGAGTTAGCAGTCAACGATTTCATCCCTTAAAACTCATCTTTGATCACTAAAATGACATTTAAAAGTTTTTTTCCTGTGAAAAAAGTTCTACATGCCATAAAATAGCTTGTATGTAACTCTACATCCTTGCCTCATTTAATATACACGGATCAACGAATATGCTAATTAGCCCCGCCTCCACTCGCTCACGCCAGCTCAGAGATCCACTTGGTCAACTTACTGAGGTAAACGCTGCACAATGCTATCTCTCTTTACCACATCGGCCACATAGCAGTAATTAATATGATTAGCATTTTGCCTGACTGTTATCAAACAGCTAATAATGTGTTGCTAATGTTACACAAACCATGTTCACGAGTCAGACAGCTGCCTTCTAAATATCAGTATCTTTAAAAAAGCTTTGAACAACTCAGAACATCAGTGGAGAAAGGCATATAGTTCATCATAACATCTACACGATTTTTCATATCAACAGAAGAATATACATTTTTATAAAAATAAAAAATAAAGTTATTATATACCGTGATAAATTGGCTTCTCTCGAGACTCCCGAGTTAGTTCACTGTTAATGATATGCTAAAGCCCGCCGACACGTTGACGTGATTGGTTACAAGGTAGTTTGTGATGTCAGAAACACCAGCGATTTCAAACTGCGGGTTTGAGACTGTATTTTTTTCACTGCAGGTTTAAATAGAAAATACTCAGCAATGGTGTTGACTTATGAATTTGCACATGGTTTGTCTTAAAGCTAGGGCTGGGTATCGAATTTGATACTTTTTAGGTACTGACCGAATTGCCTCGATACTATCAAGTATCGAGGAGTGTCTTGTCATTCGGTACTAAATTACATTACCTCCAAACGAAGCCGGGGAGACGAGGCGGAAAAATGCTGCCGCTGTCACGTTGAGCAATGTAATAATGTTGCACTACATTGTTATTTATATCTAAATATATAAAACTATGCCGCGCGAGAGAGACCCTGTGTGCGAGAGAGCGAGTGAATCAACGGTTTCACTTTCAGTTTATCTCCGAAAAGGATGGGTGAGAGTACCAGCTGTCATTTTGCATTGAAAACTATTTGAACTTTATTAACTATTTGCACTGATTTATTGTGTTGGTTACATTTTGTTCATTTGTCCTTTTTTTTTTTTTTGCTTTGTTCAGTGGCTCAGGAGATTAGTCTTTGAGTCTGTAAAAAATGTACTCTTAACAAGCTTAAAATATAAAAAACCAAAGATTTTTGAGGAAATGTAATCTTGTTAAAATAGATTTTATAAAATTGGTATCGAAAAAGGTATCGTTCAGGAATCGGTATCGAAGTCAAGGTATCAGTATTGGTATCGATATCGAACATTTTTGAACGATACCCAGCCCTACTTAAAGCATATTAAAAACACCACATAGACATTTAAACAACATTAAAAACTTGATTTTCACCATAGGGGGACTTTAACTTTATGCAAACGAGCAGCAACAACCAATGGGAGAGCAAAGAGTAATGTTCACATGATCACAGCGTGTGTGTGAATTACAGAGCTGCCATGTAAAAGTATGAAGCACTGCAGGCCATTATGAAAAAGTGTTTCATCGATGAGAATCATATTAATGTGATAAAGGGCAGATTCACAGCTGGACCACATTGATTCTGTCTACGGCCATGTCCGAGAACACACACACACACACACACACACATACGCACTACGTTAATGAGTCAGCCGCTGCAGTTTCAGCATGTAAGACAATGACTATTGAGACTCATATTCACACTAGATATTGTGCTTCCTATACATGATGTTAAACAAGAACACATTCAATCTAAGACTGTTAATCAAACTTAAAACACAGCTTTAGGCCTGGCGTAGCTACATCATGTTTCTCATTCACAGACTGCATCACACAAACCCCCTTCAAACCGTCTCACTGTCTGAACGGATTCACACACAGCATATAAACCTCAAGAGTCTTCACAAATAAAACCCCAAACCATCAGAAAACCTTCAGAAATGATGATCAAATATAACAGACTTCATCCACTTTTACAACAGTTCTCTTTCTCTAACACATCAATACTGCAGCCATTAAAATTTGAAATTGCTTCACACACACATGGACATGAGACTCCTGCAGTGTGTTGAGCTCACACTAATGTGATTCTCACTTTAATAGAGATAGACCTCACAAAAATATCACCATGGTAACCATACCACCCAACTACTGTAGTTACATCAATAAAACTAACCTGGTATAAAACACTACTGTAAATTTTTATAGGAATTTAAAGGCACCACAACCAACATGACCATAATGATATATATATTAAGGATGGGCATTTTTGGCAATTTTTCATTTCGATCATCGATAGGTTTCAAAAACGAGTAATCGAGTACTCGGGGAGCGGGGCATGTCCGTCATAGAGATAATAAAAATATCTGAAGACTGTTATGAAAATGAATGTTTAAAATAAAAATATGACATGAAAACTCATCTTTGAAATCATGAACACGTGATTAGAACACTGTTAGATTATGATTAAGATGCAGCAATGTTATTAATAAAGAGGCGTCTAAAAGGAATAGCTGCCTGAGGTGAGTGACTTTATGCCAATAAACTGAAGCCAATTCTATGACACATCCTATGATTAGATAACTCAGATACATAACATAGATGGAACATTACAACTGGTATCTGCACCAGGGCTTAAAAACGGAAAAAAAAAAAAAAAATTATATCGTTTTACTCCGAGCAGAATCTGTATTTTACGATTCTGTTCCAGCGTTCCTTCTGTATTACTAACGTTCCGAAACTGGTTTGTTTAGAAAAAATAACGATTAATAACGTTATTTTTTAACTTTTTTTTGTTTGCATGTAGCCTACTTAATAATAATAATAATAATACATACAGCATTTTATTTATTAAAAAACGAATTTGCCGTCTTACCCAGTAGGCCTACATTAGGCTATCTTTTATAACAAGATTCTGTCCAAATGTAAACCTATTAAACAAGATATTTTAAAATGTTTGCTGCATGGTTAAAAATACCGACGCTATTCCTGAGAGGAAAAAAGATATGTCGCATATAGCCTACATTGCATTTTATTATTACATTCAGGAATAATGTAATTTATCGGCAAATAATATAAAATGTTTACTAATAGCCTAGCCTATATAGCTTTGTTTATAATGTTTGTAAACATAAATTATGAACAAAACTGCCCTATTTTATTTTACCACAAAACCTCTAAAGTTAACCACCTATTCAGGCTATATACGTCTTTTTTAACGCCATTCCAGCTTATATTGCTATATTCAAGGCGAGAAACATGTTTATTTATTAGAAATAAAACTAAATAAGATGCTAAACAAATTAATTTAAAGTGAATCTGAAGCCTAGCTTTCTCAATCGGCAATGTTTCCATTTTCGAGACAAATGCTAAACTATATTTTATTATGTAAGCTTTGTACTTTACTCGCATTATCGACATCATCCTTCACTTAACAGCACAGTCAGGCGGTGGTCACAGGTGGTAAACGGCAGATTGTATTACAGAAATGAATTGAGCAGTGTAACGTTTTATATGTTTGGTTGATTGTATTTTATTTTAATTATTTAACAGGCTGCGATAGAATTTGTGTACGCGCGTCAGGCGCCGGCGCGACCACCGGAATTTTTTTTTTTCCTTCTAAGACAGTAAACTGTACTCCGTAATTTATGGTCATACAGGTAAAAGCAAGACATAATTCATACATTTACAAAAGACACTTAAATTACGAGCAGAATGTCTGTTTCCTTTACTAGATCTTTGGAGTGTACCACAATAACTATTCGTTTTGTTAATCTGTAGACCTAAGTGAAATATTTCGCGTAGCCTATAGTATAGGCCTAAATATTCCCTTTTATTGTTTAGTGTTATGTAGACCTATTGATTTATTCTGTTTTCTCCGTTCACAAAAGCGCTGCATGTGCGTGATGTGACATTGTGTGAACTTATGTTCTACATATCCTACAATTTTCGCTGGTTTCAAAACGCACAGCAAGCTGCATATTAGCCTTGACATTAATTTTCACTTAAATGTAGGCCTAATGGCGCGTTCACATCAGACACGAATGAAGCGTTAAGCGCGAATGATGTTAAGTCAATGCAAAGACGCAAATAGACATCCTGCGGCGCGATTCGCACGAATGACGTGGTGTGATTTGAGTGTTTCGGGCGTTTGAAAAATCTGAACTTTGGCGAAAATTTGCGCCGCGTTAACCAATCAGGAGCTTGCTCTAGTAGTGACGTGATTACGACGTAGCGAGAGGAGGCAGAAATCATTGTCGTTGAACGGTACATCTTCATACTTTAATAGAAACAGGAATAAAAATGATCTTGCTTGGAAGAAAGTGAATGAGGAGGTCGGACAATGTGCTAAAAGTTATAAAAAACGCTCTTTACTCAATTTGAGCTATATATACACACATTGAGACTACAAGCTAGCTAAAGCCGGCAAATTGAGCTTATTCGCCATATTTTTACAACTACTTTCCCGCTGACGAGTTGATGTGTTTATTCAGAGGAAGTGTGCAGAAACGAGACGAGCCGCCTGGCTTTTAGCCCCTCTCATGACGCGAATTTGCGTCTGTTGTGAAGGGAATTTCACACGCGAATGAAGCGAGTAAACTCAAAATGTTCAAGTGTCCAACCTCGTGATTGGTTGACTGCCAAATCAAAGTATTAAACAGAACGATAAAATAACATTATTAACCAGTTAATGGCCATTTCAAATTAACGTTTCTGTTCAGAACGATTAAATTTAATTTTGTTTACGTTTCTGGTTACGTTCCAGTCAAAATTTTGTTCGTTTCCGGAAAGAGAGAAAGAGTGAGAGAGAGAGCTCCTTCCATGATGTGCTTTCATTTACTAGAGATTTCTATAATGTTCTCATTATAATGCTATGTTTATGGCAGATTTGTGCTATATTTTCATCTACATTATTAAGTGATTATATAAATCGCCTGCGTGTTTTCGAAGCCATGCGAATTATACGAATTAGCTTATGCCATTGCAAATATGACGAAAAAAGCACTGCTGCATTATTATAACATCAGTATTTTTATTTATGTATTTATTTCATTTTAAAGAAACATCTAAAAGCAATATGACCGTCTCAAATAACTCAGATATCGGGCATTGCATTTGAGCATGAAACGAAACACTGATATGCAGCGCATTCAGCATGTTAGGCTAATAAATGTTGATATCCGAACGCATTCTATAGTAGATTAATCAGATGTAGCTGTTAAAACTTTCATATGCAAAAAGTTCGCGAATGCAAACGTGAGCTTGACCGAAAGTGTAACTCCGATTGTGCTTTAAAAACACAGCCAACGAACAAATTGGCTACATTGTCACTATTGTAATTTTTTAATTTATTCTAATATTTCAGCAATATTTTGGATTCAATTTGCACTTTCTGATCAACCAAAATGTTATTTTATAGTATGAAAATTACTGATGATTATTGCTAAATTAATTATGAATAGAATTTGAAGGATATTTGGCGCTGAACAGCTTGCACTGAACTGTATTTTCATCTATCTTGTCAAAGTGAAGCCAGACATCACTACATGACTTCGAGGCCATTCTCACATCTTTTGACGTATACTGTGGCAAGCTAAACAATCAGAGCTCAGGGCGCCGCCCAAAGTGCTGCTAACTAATCAGGAGGAAGGAAAAAAAACAACAACATTTCGATCATTGTTTACATGATCGATCGTCGCTGTCACAGTCGAGTACTCGATCGCTGTTGTGCATCCCTAATATATATATATATATATATATATATATATATATATATAATTGGTTATACAAATATACAAATTTTGTATGTATGCAAATTGTATAATATCCAAGATATGCATTTCTAGTAATTGTACAGTTAATTCTCATATTGCATTGTCAAATTTGTCACTACCGAAACACAATAATAAATAATTTAATAAGAAGGATTACACTGACCTATTAAGATTTTGTTTACATCTACCTATATTTATAATAAGTTTTCACAGGTAAATCAATAACAATTACAATTTTAACAATATTTCAAGTGTAATTTATGAGATTTGTTGTATTTTGAATCCAATCTTTCTTTGTAAAAGGCATAAAGTTTATCATACTGATTTCAAAGTTAATGATTTATTAGTTTGAAAATACATTGAACCAAACACTATAATAACATCTTAGTTGATGATTCAATAAATGACGATTTTATATATTGTAAGCTTAGTGATATTTTAAATATTATTGTGGGATTCAATAGATAATAGAAGGATCTTAGTAAACATCTAACATTTGAATAATTAAATGCTTTTTAAATGTGTTTTTTGGTTGTGGGACAGCAGTTTGAATGGCCCATATATGAACTGGACATGTTTCTGACAGCTTTCATTAGTTTTACCCATTTTTTTTAGCATCTTATTGAAAGGGACAGAGAGAGGCAGCCAAGACAGATCTCTTAATGAAGGGTGTGTTTAGGCTTGTCCATTCTTAAATTAATTACAACTGCTCAGATATCAATTCAACACACACACAAACACACACTGACTATGCTGCTCCATCCTAATTGAATTACTTCCAGTCTTTCTGGATTTCAATTATCTGCCTTACATTGACACACACACACACACACACACAAATACAGAGAGAGAGATATTGCGACACTAAACAAGTCTCAATGCAGAGAGTGTGTGTGAACAGGTTTAACACACGCACGCAGCAGGGCTCTTCTCAGCAGTTTAGTAACAACGGTTTTGTTTCCCCCATCAGGAACTGCTTCCAACAGTTTGTGTCCTCATCAGCGTCCTCGGACGAGACTAAGCATCTCTGCATCCTGCGGGAGCTGTTGAGCTGCAGGTAATTGAAGATAATAAAGAATATTCACCTCTGCACCCGCAGACGCCATAGACACAAGAGAGCAGCGCAGTTTTACAAGATCCACATGTGTGTTTGATGAATCCAGACAGACGGAGGACTCCAGCGCCATCTACTGACACTAATCACACACAACTGCTCTAATCAACCAAAAAATGTGCTCAAAACCCCTAAAACAAGCCAACAGCATAAGCTGACATACGTCCGTTCTTGTGACAAATGCATGTTTCAGCTTACAAAAAGTACTATGGTAATACCTTGTTTTTGACAATACTACAACATAAGATATTTTAACATTGAAAATTGATTATGTCTGCCATTCAGTTGTGAAGTCCAACTTTGAATCATTAACTCAAAAGTACATTAGAACACCATGTAAATGCTATAGTGCATGAATATTGCAATAATTCGGTACCATTCACAAGTTTGGGGCTGGTGGGCCTATATTTTTATATATTTTAAAGAAATTAATACTTTTACCCAGCAAGATTGGATTAAGGATCAAAAGTGACAGTAAAGACATTTATAATGTTACAAAAGATTTCTGTTTCAAATAAATGCTGTTGTTTTGAATATTATATTCATCAAAAAATCCTGAAAAAATAATAAATAAAATAAATAAATAAAAATTTCATCAAAACAATAATAATCAGAAAAATGTTTCTTGAGCATCAAATCATCATATTATAATGCTTTCTGAAGGATCATGTGACACTGAAGACTGGAGTAATGATGCTGAAAATTCAGCTTTGACCACAGGAATAAATTACATTTTAACATATATTCACATATAAAATGGTTATTTTAAATTGTAATAATATTTCACAATTTTACTGTATTTTTACTTGTATTTGATGGTGAGCAGAAAACACTTCTTTCAAAAACAGACTTTTTTTTTTTTGTTCAGGCTGCAGTTGCTCTGTTTCTCCAGCAGATGGCTTCACTATAATACAAATACAGCTGTCCTGTTTCCTTATATGAGTGTGTCCTGAAATAACCTCTGAATAAACACCTTAAACCCCTGAAGAACGTATCCTATACAAAATACTGTGGTGATATTACAATACAGTGATGTATCAGATGGAAAATCCAAGGTACTGAATGATTAGCATATTCATATTAGCATATTCGCGTGGCCGGAGAGGGTTTCAAACGTCACAGTATCTCAGATCAACACATAATATTTGAAGACAGCAACAAACAAACCTTCTCATGAGCTCAATATCCACCAGTAGACAGACAACAACACAATAATATGACTATGCTTACTAACATTTCTATAACTTAAAAAAAAAAAGTGTAGGACTTACTTTGAAACAAGTTTGACTCAGAAATTGCTAGTACATTTCACAAATAATTACAAAGAAATGGCACGTAATACATTGAATTAAACGTGAAATTTTGAAGCAGAAAGACTGAAATAGTACTACATAATATTTTTATATTCACAACTTTAAAAAATCTTTTCTACAGTGTGGAAATATTGACTTACTGAACATTTACTGAAACTAAACAGCAAAATCACATCACAAACAAGCGCTCATTAACATATGACAGCCTACATTTACATATTAGCATCTTGACCCGCACTAATGAACATCAGTGTGAACTACACCAATCCACAGGTCGGCCAATCACAAGAGAGCTCATTTACATATTGAAGTCACAGAACAGGAGCCCTTTAGCTCTCTAAATTCAGTGAAAAAATAGAGTGGGACTTTGATGATGTTCACGTGTACAAACATGCACGCAAGTAATTATTCATGTTTAATGAGAGCTTGTTCTATAAAAAGAAAGCGCTGTCTGTGTGTGTTTAATGATTGCTGTAAAACATCAGCGCGCCATGCATTTAGTGTTTGTCTTGTTCTGTGACAATCACAAGCAATATCGCATCCTTCAAGTCAAGTCAAGTCACCTTAATTTATATAGCGCTTTTTACAATGTAGATTGTGTCAAAGCAGCTTTACAGTGATAACTGGTACATTATTTTGGCTGCACAGCAGCTCTTAAAGAATAGTGTCAATGCAGGCAGATCAAAGCACTGTTGAATATCAAATGTCAATTGTCAAGTGTCCCCAACTAAGCAAGCCAAAGGCGACAGCGGCAAGGAACCCAAACTCCAACAGGTGACATCAGGTGGCAAACAGGTGTTAAAATGGAGAAAAAAACCTTGGGAGAAACCAGGCTTAGTCGGGGGGCCAGTTCTCCTCTGGCAAACAGTGCTTTGTTACGACTCAGGTTGCTATCATAAGTCAGATAGGATCGCAACATTCAAAGTATTTAATTCAGTTCCATCCAGTTGAGGATCGTATTCATCACACCGGTATGGACGGTTGTTGAGGAGCTGCGCCACTGGTTGTCATGTTGATGAGGCCTTCACAGTGGATGACTGACCTGGTGATGATGGACAGACAGACTTGAACAAGACACTTTCTTTGGCTCTGAACCGAATCAGGTCAAACTCTATTATACTTTTTTGGATGCAGTGTGTAATATAGCTGTTTGCGAAGTTTCAAAGATCAAAGCGCAGATAAATTAAGTTATCGCCTCCTAAAAGAAATAATCGATTCTGAACTTCCTGAAACGAGTCATCAGTAATTCCAGTCTTACTTCCTGAACAAACTAGGCATACAGAGCGATCAGAACAGACCGATCACAACAAATTGTGCAACGGGGTTTGAGATACGTTTTCTCTTGTTTGGTGGGTGTGTCAAAAATGTCAGCCCAATCAGCAGCAACATGTATATAAACCATGCAGTATTAAAGAGACAGCTCGCACAATGGGTCAAGTAAAGTCGTTTACAAATGTGTCCGCTGAAGCTCGGTATACGCAACAATTGAAGATATTAGAAGACATGTTTGTCGTAAGAGTTTTATAGTAAAATTAAAGCTGCAAGCAGCGATAAAGGGGCCTCGCACCGGGCTAACCGCCACCCGGTGGCCTTAAGAAAACAGTGAACAGGGGGTGACATGCATGCAAGCGAGTAATTACAAGAAAATTATGGCATAATTTTCATAACTTCCTGCTGCCAGCAGGTGCCGCTTTGACAATAACTGAATATTGCCATGTAGATGTGTTCAGGCTAGGACTTTTATCAAACATGTGAATTTTGGGGCAGATCGGACATCGTATGCCTGAGTTGCGACAACTTCCTGTTTCGTGGTGTTAATTTAATTGAATGTGTTACTTGACATTTCCTTGTAATTAGTAGGGCTGGTCTGAATACTATTTTTTGAGCTTCGAAGCTCAGTAGTAATCAGCACCGAATATTCGAAGCTTCGGCGGAAGGGGGCTGAAGATATTGTTCTCTCTATTAAAGGCATGTGTAACGAGTAGAAACATGGTGTGGCCCCTTTAAGAGCTGCGTGCTCTCGGTTGAAGTGTCTCGAACGACTCGAGCACCGCATGTATGCGGGTTATTTCTGTTTTTCTGTTGCTCATTTAAAGTTATTTTCTTTAATAAGTAACGCCGTGGACGGCATAACATTTGCAAGTTGCCAGTTGCCAATAAAGCGCCAGTTGTGAAATGTCAATCGCTTCTGTGAAGTCTGTGTGGTATCAATAACTCAAGCTAAGTGAGCTAACGTTATCCCTATTTGCTCCGTACACAACGCGTTACAGCAGGAATCTCTGTGTCTGTGTCTGAACACATTCAGAATTAATAAACTTTTAATAAACTACAGAACGGCTTATATGCTCCGAGAACGGACACTGCACTAGTGATACAAAACACAGGTCTGTTAAGAGCAATACTTTTAAAAAGGTAGCCTCTGACAAACAAATCGCTCCCAAATCAGAAATTAGCAGCACAGCAATTACTGACACAGTAACAGGTAGTGTATTTAAATAAATTTAAATTGTTTCTATTCTATTTTCCACAATTTCAAAGCAACGCAGCTTAACCCAAATATGAGCTCATGCAGTTGTGCTCTTCAGGGAACACATTAGTAGGCTAAGAAGACAATTTATATTTAAGTATAACAAGGTTGAGTTCCTTAAACTGTCCTTCATATTAAAAACGGCTAGGCTATATAAAATAATTTAAAAAAAAAAGAGTATTGTATTTCGGCGGATTTTGTAGTGTAAACATATTCAAGCGCAAATGAGAACCGTTTCGCGAGGGGGATGCCAGATGTGCAAAAAAATAAAAAATAAATAAAAATGTGTATCCCAAAATTGAAAATCGAATACCAACCTACCAAACGAATATTCGATTAATCGAATATTCTGGTCCAGCCCTAGTAATTAGTGAAATTTACCAGCAATTTATAAGTTAAAACTACTTCCTTCACAGATTTTTTTTTTTTTTTTTTTTTTCAGTGTTCAAAAGCAAATCCACAAAAACCAAACATTGAATTGCTGAATTGAGACTGATGTGAACACATAATGCTGTAACACCCGCTAACAAGCAAATAAATGGACAATTGCATGAAGAAAACATTTGTGATTCATCCAGCTAGAACAGACAATTTAGGCACTTTAAAAATCAAATACTAAATGGATTTTTAATGAATTATTAATGTATACAGGTACCACATTTTTGCTTTTAAATGCTCCAGAACACTGCCACATTATAAGTGCATTGCTGCTATTATGATTTTTGGATTGGATGAAGTTCACAATCTACAACATTATCCCGCAAACGGAAGCTTCACTTGAACTCTCAACATTCCTTTAGGATGTCATTTTAGCTCCTCCCTTTAGACGTTGTCATGGCGACGGGATGGTAGGCATGAGGACAACAATCATAAGTTATATGTAAATATGTACATGTATGTAGTTGCAGTCATGTCACACAACCATCTGTGTGTTCGGACAGCTAACTCATTCATTATTCAGCAGGAGACTACCTGATGAGCTTCTATATTTGAACTCATTAACAAACAAAAAATGAACATGGGTGCTGTTCATATATGTGTGTGTGAGTGACGTATGTGTGCACGCATGTTATTGTGAGTGTGTATCCTTGTCAAATTCATATTTGGATGTTGCGGCGCAATCGATGCGAGGCGACCCCGTGACCCACGCAGGAAGGAAGCGGGCGATGCAATCTGCCACCCACGGCTCACACACACACACACACGCACACGTTTCTCAGTCCCCCTCTGAACGTCTCGCTAATGAGATGAATTAGCTGAATGCAACAGATGTGTTCGGTGCAATCTAACGCCCTCCATCTGTCAGTCATAACACACACACACACACACACACTACAGATGATACACAACACATGACTGGTGGATCATTCCTGCTATGCAGTGCATGTTCATGTCTTCATCATACATGTCTTTATATACTAGATAGATATTTATTTTTTATTTTATTTCAAATATTATTTTTAAATATTTTAAATCACAAATTGTTTCTTTTATATCCATATTCCAGTGAGGTGAACAGAGCTAAATTTGTAAATCAAGTTATTTTCTATTTTTGGTTTTGAGTAGATGTTAATTTTTTGCAATTTATTCAGAAATATTCAGTTTCTTCATGTAAATAAATAAATAAACATTATTGTTAATTCACTATATACTCACTGACATTGAAAAAAAATGGTGTAGGATTTACTTTGAAACTGTTTTCACTTAGAAAACACTAGTAAATTTCACAATTAATTTTTTATTAATACACTGAATTAAATGAGAAACTTAAAAGTATAAAGACGGAAATAGTATTATTTTGTAAAACATACTCCAATAACCTGAGGGGGGGGGGGGGGGGGGGGTCTTTTTTTACAGTGTACGTATACATATGTACTTATATATACTTATAGAGAGGTGGTGTTTTCTCCGAGGAGGCAAGAGAGGTAGTGTCTCCTCAAAAAAAAAAAAAAAAAAAAAAAACCTAGATCGCCAAATAACTGATATTACAAAACATAAAACAATGCAAATATTACAAAATGTGACATTAGCAAGTGTAAAAGTCACTTCTTTTTATAAAGTAACAGTGTCCAACAGCGACACCCGCAGGTGAAGTTACAGCGGGAGGCTTTCCTCCTCTCACCCCATAAGAGATTCAACAGACCCCCTAAAGTGTGCCGTGGGTTTAGTAGGGGGAATTGAGAATGAATGGGGAAAAGTCATGTGAGAGGAGGCAATGACTTGAATATGATCGGTTATGATTGGATATGATTGGTTCACGCGATAAATCCCGCCTCTTGTTTTCGTATGTGTTCTCATCGGCCTGAATGAAGACAATGATGGCGTTAATGGAAAGACTAATTAAAAATTAAGTAAACAACTCAGCCATTTTACCACTTTATGTCATGTTAAACATAATCAAATATATATATATATATATATATATATATATAATTAGTGCTGTCAATCAATAAAAAAAAACTAATTAATCACACAATCGCGAGTTTTTAATGTTTTTATATTGTAATTTCAGTTACTCTCTAAATTAATGTAGAAACAACTTAAAGACAGTATACTTTAAATTTGTTTAATAGCATCTTTTTATGAATGAAGGTCAGTATCACTGATACTAATACTGCTCCTGATGTCTCTATGAAATTATTTATTATTATTTTTAATTAATTATAGACATTCAACATTACAGTATAACTAAAAGCTATCAATTTCAACATTTATTAGGCTTTAAAAATAACAATCTTCACATAAACACATTATAATAAATGTACATTTACCTGTCTAAGTGGTAGGAATTATACAGAAATTGTTATCAAACACTTTACAGTCGTCACTACATTAATTATAAATTAAATATAGATTAATCCTTATTATTACAAACCTTTGTTCTTTGATTAACATTAATGACAGGCATCACAGCAACTTGTTTATTAGGCTGCTGTCACTTTAAGAGCTGCCGCTACTGAACTTGACGCGGATCTCACGCGCGTCTCATTTTCTCAAAACTCTTCAAGTTCATTTAAGACATTATTTTACTCATTTAAGACTGTTATTATGAAGATACTCGACAAAACGGGCATTCTGGCTTAATTCTGTGTGTTATTGTTTGTTCTGTGTATCTTTCTATGTATAGTTCTATGTATCTATCTTTTGTTCGTTCGTTCGTATCATTCTAACTATGAATTGTTCATTCTATCTATCTATCTATCTATCTATCTATCTATCTATCTGTCTGTCCATCTGTCTATCGTTCTATCATTCTATCTATTGTTTGTTCATTTGCTCATTCGTTCAATCGTTTGTTCGCTCGTTTGTCATTCACAGACAGAGCGTTCTCGTTTGTCTTGTGGCGCTTGAATGGTTTGAAAGCATTTGCGTGAATAAGAGATGCTGTTTTAATGTAACGCTTGTCAAATTATGACAGAAAAAACAGATGCTGCGTTAATTGCGTTAAATATTTTTAACACGATTAAACTTATAAACATACATATAAACTAAATATATATGTATATATATATATATATATATATATATACTGTATATAGGTGCAATTTAAATGACAGAGTATAATAGGCAGGACAGGAATGATGGAATGAAACTTAGTGAAGCTGAAAATACTTTCCACTAATGACAAACAAGACAATAAAACCTCTTATGAACGAGAGCAGCTGCCAAACACAAGTAATTTTCAGCCTCCAAACTGGATTCATACTGGAAACAGGTGTAAACGAGGTTAATGTGTAATCCGGTTTCACAGGAGGAATAGAGTGACAGTGCTGAATGAAATGAGAACATGTCGGTAATGAATCGCCGACCGTGTGTTCACATTCCCATCGACACTGAGCGTTTGACAACATTACACTGTCAATGAATAGAGGTCGACGGGGGGCAGAAAGCTCTCAGAAAAACCCCTCAGATGCCCAGCAGGAGAGAAACACTCATATACAGACGCTCATAGAGTGACTGAGAACCAGCACACAGTCAGACCAGGCCGTTAACAGTGGGTCTTCATTACTGCGGCATGAAAACACAGCAATGAGAGCGTTATCAGAAAAAGTGTAGGAGAGAGACTTCTGTCATCATTTACTCACCCTTATGTCATTTCAAACCTGTATGACTTTAGCTTGCGATTACGATGATAACTGGAGCTTTCAAGCTTCAAATAGGATGCAAAAGCATCATGAAAGTATCATAGCAAAAGATTCGTGACCATCTTAGGGTGGGTTTGCATTCTTTTTGAAGCATAAAAGCTTTAGTACCTCTTCACTGAAACTGCATGGAAAAGAGCGACTAGTACAAGTCCTTAAAATATAAAGAAAGTTATAATGAATGTTTGGAATGAAATTGTTTGCTTTATTGATGCCATTTATGCTCAGAAAACACACATTCATTATCTCAAACCCCATGATAAATCAGTATGTTTGGATATACACTGAAACGTACAATATGGACGAAATGCCAGCATCTAAAAACGTAAAAGTACTTATGTATTCACACACAGCTTCAGAAAACTTATGAATCCTTTGACAGTAGCAAAAACACCTGCTTGAGTCAGAGAGGATGTAAAAAGGTAATAATAACACTTTGACTAACATTATAAATGCACTTTTAAGAGAAAACAATAAAACACATTGATGATCATGCCAGATGTGTTCTGCTCTGTGTGTTAATGTAAAGGCTCAAACCCACTCAAGAACACAGGATGAGATGAGATGAGATAATAAAAGAGAAATGAAACGCGGGCTGTACAGATGGAGGAGCTGACGGGAGGAATGATCTGGCCAGCCTTTAGTATTTATAAATAAATCACTCAAATTCCCACCAACACGTCTGATCACAACCAGATCTGACTGTCAACACCTCTCCGTTTTGTCTGTTACTCACACATATGGCCGGACAATCTGCCACCGCAAACATGAGCGTGTGTTTCTGCATGTCTCTGACTATCTACTGCCAGTCTACAAACACCGCCAACACTCCACAACAGAGAGAGAGAAAGATAGATGGACACAACCATAGAATGATAGAATGAACAATACATACAACTAACGAAAGAACGAATGACACATAGAACGAGACAGATAGATAGATAGATAGATAGTACAATTCATAGTTAGAATGATACGAATGAACGAACGTAAGATAGATACATAGAACAATACACAGAACAATAGAATGAGAGATAGAATGAACAAATGAAAGGTAGAGTGATAAGAGTGAGCGAACGAACGAACGAACGAGCGAGCGAGCGAACAAACGAGCGAACAAATGATAAATAGATAGAACGATATAGAATGATAGAACGATAGTTAGAACGATAGATAGATAGATAGATGATAGATAGAATGAACAATTCATAGTTAGAATTTACGAACGAACGAAAGATAGATACATAGAACAATAGAAGGAGAGATAGAATGAACAACTGAAAGTAAGAGTGATACGAGTGAGCAAACGAACAAACGAGCGAACGAATGAGTGAACGAATGAGCAAACGAACAAACGATAGATAGAATGATAGAACGATAGACAGATAGACAGATGGACAGACAGATAGATAGATAGATAGATAGATAGATAGATAGATAGAATGAACAATTCATAGTTAGAATGATACAAACGAATTAACAAAAGATAGATACATAGAGCGATACATAGAAAGATACACAAAACGAATAGAAGGAGAGATAGAATAAACAACTGAAAGTTAGAGTGATACAAACGAACGGGCAAACAAACGAACGAACAAACAAACAATAGATAGAATGATAGAACGATAGACAGACAGACAGATGGACAGATAGATAGAATGAAAGTTAGTGATACGAACGAACGAGCGAACGAATGAACAAACAATAGATAGATAGATATATAGAATGAAGGACTGATAGAATGATACATAAAACGATATTTAGAATGAACAATTGATAGTTAGAATGATACGAATGAACAAAAGATAGATACATAGAACGATACATAGAAAGATACACAGAACGATAGAAGGAGAGATAGAATAAACAACTGAAAGTTAGAGTGAAACGAGCAAACGAACGAACGAGCAAACAAACGAGTGAACGAATGAACAAACAAACGATAGATAGAATAATAGAACGATAGACAGACAGACAGTAAGATAGACAGATAGATAGAATGAATAATTGAAAGTTAGAGTGATACGAACGAACGAACGATAGATAGATAGATATATAGAATGAAGGACTGATAGAATGATACATAAAACGATATTTAGAATGAACAATTGATAGTTAGAATGATACGAATGAACAAAAGATAGATACATAGAACGATACATAGAAAGATACACAGAACGATAGAAGGAGAGATAGAATAAACAACTGAAAGTTAGAGTGATACGAGCAAACGAACAAACGAGTGAACGAACGAACAAACAAACGATAGATAGAATGATAGAACGATAGACAGACAGACAGTAAGATAGACAGATAGATAGATAGAATGAACAATTGAAAGTTAGAGTGATACGAACGAACGAACGAACGAACGAACGAACGATAGATAGATAGATAGATAGATAGATAGATAGATAGAGAGAATGAAGGACTGATAGAATGATACATAAAACGATAGATATTTAGAATGAACAATTGATAGTTAGAATGATATATAGAATTAATGAACAAATAATGGATATTTAGAATGATACATAGAACATTAGAACGAATGAACAAACAAACAATAGATAAAATGATACATAGAACGAATGAACGATACACAGAACGATAGAAAGAGCGAACAACAGAGCACTAGATAGACAGAACGACAGAGAATGACAGACAGAGCACTAGATAGAAAAATAGATAGAATGATACATTGAATTAATGATACAGAATGAACGAACAAACAAATGATAGTTAGAACGACAGAACGATAGATAAAATGACAGAACAATAGATATATAAAATGAAAGAACGATAGAACGATAGATAGATATAGATAGATAGAGTACAATCAGAGATATAATTAAAAATATCCTGGCACTCCAAAGCATTATAATGGTAGTGAATGGGTGGGGTGAGATTTTGAAGCCCAAAAAAATGCATCCATCCATCATAAAAATAATCTCCGATTGTGTTCATCTGAAAGAAGATAGTCATACACACCTAGGATGTCTTGAGGGTGAGTAAAGCTTGGGGTCATTTTCATTTTTGGGTGAACTATCCCTTTAATTAAAAACATACAAACATGCCTCTGTCATATCCTCCAATCCTTTGCAGGAGGATTGTTTTTCCAGCACACACGTAAAAAAGAGCGGTCAGGGGTTTTTACTGCCCTTGTCTTCTTTCTCTGGCGTGACCTCTAAAATATGGACGTCCGAGATCATATCGCGAAAGTAATGCCTGCGCCAGCAGCCTTCACACAAATTGATCCCGGCCGCCAGACGTCCAGCGCGTTTCCTGCACACTTCCCCGTCAGCACTGTATGCAGACACACAAATGTGATCTTTATCTTTATGAGCTCTCCTTGGGCACATGCCATTTGGCACCTACATGTGATTAACAGCCCGTCAGAGTCGTTAAGTGAGAGTGTTAGCATGATTGTCAGTAGAGCTAATTCTAAGTGTTTTTTTAGTAGTTGAAATTTACGCACTTTCAGCTTAAAGGTTTCAAAATTAACTGAGGATATTGCAGCCAGGTTTGTGTGATAAATAAATTGCAAAATGACTTCTTTAATGTTATTCGTATGTACACTTCACTAACACTAATGCTACTCTTGTGGGATCATTAATAGGAATTACACTCAACACACACTGAGAACACACAGGATGAATCCAAATTCACAGATCATCTTATGTTGTGTGCAGGGAGAGAATTAGCACAGCCCAAATCAGCATGCAGTGAAATGCATTATGCATCCATTTGGGCTAATGGTTATCATCATGCATGCATGCATATAGACTGATATTGCCCATCATGCATGCATGCATTCTGACAAAAATAAACTTCATGCATGTGTGCATTTGGACTAAAATGAACTGTCATGAATGCATGCATGGGCTAATATTAAAGGATTAGTTCACTTTCAAATGAAAATTAGCCCAAGCTTTACTTACTCTCAAGTCATCCTAGGTGTATATGACTTTCTGATGAACACAATCAAAGTTATATTAATAAATATCCTGACGCATCTGAGCTTTATAATGGCAGTGAGCGATCCCAACGAGTATGAGCCATCATAAATGTACTCCACACGGCTCCGGGGAGGTTAATAAAGACCTTCTGAAGCAAAGTGATGCGTTCGTGTAAAAAAAAAAAAATATATATATATATATATATATATATATATATATATATTTAACAAGTTATGAAGTAAAATATCTAGCTTCCACCAGACCGCTTTCTGTATTCAACTTAGGAAGAACGCCTCTCGCAGTTCAAAATGCTTACGCTACGTCCTACGCCTTCCCTATTCAACTTACGGAAAAAGTTTACACTTTCTTCGTAAGTTGAATACGGAAGGCGGTCTGGCAGAAGCTAGATATTTTACTTCATAACTTGTTAAATATGGATATTTTTCTTAAAGGCATCTTTACACAGCCGATTTAAGGCTAGTGTAAAGACGCAATGCCGCATTAAAGCAGACCTAAAAATACGCCGGGTCTGACCCACCTCAGCCCCTAGTATCAAAAGCGACTCTGATACTGTTCTGGTTTAGCGTAAATGAACGCGAAATATAGCCGCCCTAAACAAACTACGTCACTGTCATGACAACCGAAAGCGTTCCAGGCAGCGCGAGATTCGAGAAGCAGGAGACGAAACATAGGGCAAATAATAAAAAAAAAAAAAATAATAATAATAATAATAAGTCTACCAACAAGGGAAAGTGAAGTAAAAGAGTCCTGTACTCACATCGAGAAGCAAACCACCAAAATAACAGTAGAGAGTCGTCGTGTGTCATCAACTGGCTTTCGCCATTTGTAATCTTCCTATGAAGAGACTGTCAGATCAATGCGCTGCTACATTTCTCTCAGATATGGTAAATGCTTAACACAATCGGCGTCGCTGTGATTGTATATTATATACCAAAAATCATCTCCTTTGTTCTTTGTTTTCTGTGCAGTACGTGTTCTTGACAGAAGGAAGGCCATCGCGCAGGCATCTAAAGTACTTCAGGATGACACCACGTGCTGTTGTTTATAACTGTCAGCATGATGTCAGCACGACATCCGTTCTTCTGCCAATATATAGGCCTAGTTATAAGAATACGACTACTACTAATAATAATAAATAAATAAATCTCTAAGGCTAAACTAGCAGTATATATTATTAAAAGTTGTTTTTGTATTTCGGGCAAAAAGTTTGTTTTTGGATAGAACTGTAAGTACTTTGACAAAAAAATAAATTGTGAATTTTAAATATCATGCATTTTAAATGTCATTTGCTCAAAACACGGTAGAAATCATTAATGCAAATTTTGGAGAAAATTACTTTTTTGTGTCAGTACATGTGTATTTTGGCCATGATCATTTAGCATTGTCACTTTATCTTCTATAAATATTTTTTAATATTAATTCTCTTTCCTAACATACTCCGGTTCTTGTTAAAACACACGAGATGTGCTTATTTTGTGCATTTAGAGCACTTTTTGTGCAAAATCACTTTTTTTTTTTTTTTTTTTTTGTCCATCAAAGTTGTACTTTCACTTTAATTGAGCGTCAGCAAAAATAGACCCAGCGCCGAAACGATCGCGGCACTGCTGCTGCTTCTGCTCCTGCAACGCGCCGCCACGGTGTGAATGCTCTCATCTGTTAACATGGGCGCCAAAAAAAATACGCTCTGCTGACGCGTGCGGTGTGAACCCGGCCTAAGCGGCGCGTGAGCAGCGCGTGAGCGTAACTACATCAGTGACGCGTGACTATTCACACTGGAAGCGTTTGTTCAGCGTCACAGCAGCTTCTCCAAGCTACATATAAAGTGAGCATTTCTTTACAAAAACAGCTATATGTTTGTTTTTATAAGTTGCTTTATTTATAAACCATTTATAAACATGATAGTCTTGAAAGTTTGATAACATGGAGAGGTGTACAACATTCGCAAATAAACGTAAACAAATAAAAAATAAAAGCCTTGTGTCATCCATTGCTGCACATGAATGAGGGTAAGCTTTGTGTTTTACATCATCTGCCGCGTGCACATGTTTACAAGACAGAAAACTCGGCGAAAAAAGTCAGCAAACTCGGGTTTGATTTGGGAATGCTGCAGTCTATATATCTCTCTTTGTGTAATAACAAAAAATAATGTTTATATATCTAATTTTCTGGCTAGTTTATTTTAGTTTTTTATAATACACCATACTTTAACCCAAACTGAATAATTAAAAACCTTTAAATAGGTAAATCTTCTATAAATATTTTTTATTCTTAATTTTGTCATACTCAAATTCTTGTTAAAACACATTAGACATGCTTATTCTGTGCATTCTGAACACTTTTTGTGTGAAATCATATTTATTTTGTCCATCAAAAGTGTACTTTCACTTTAAGTGAGCGTCAGCAGCGCAGCAAAAATAGACTCTGCGCCGAAACCCCCGCTTCACTGATGCTCACGCGCTGCTCCTGCTGCCGGTGTGAATGCACTCATCTGTTAACATGCACGCCGAAAAAAATACGTTCTGCTCACGCGCTGCTTACGCTTGCAGTGTGAAACCGGCGTGACACGCAAACGCTAGCATAATTTATTGTTTCTGGTTCTTTGGGGGAAAAAAAAAAAAAAATTGACCTCTTTTAATCCTGTGGTGATCTACCTGGTGTAATATTGAATAATTTCTTTGTAGCATTTGTTCCAACTGTAACAATTTTTATTAAGAAAATAACTATCAGTACCACAGAATTATGACAAACATCAAAGCGTGAGATATCTATAGCACGCAGAGGAAATTATTATTTCGATTATTAATCATTATTTTAAATTCATTTCGTTAAAACTGTAGTTTTAAAATAGTTCAGTTCAAAGCATTGTTTCCTGCAATTTTAATTCCTGTGTAAATGCATTTATTCCGCTTCAGAGAAGCCTTTACACAAACGCTTCAGAAGAACCTTATTAACCCCCCGGAGCCGTGATGGATGGAAGCACTTTCTTCAGCTCATACTCGTGACCCCTGTTCACTACCATTATAAAGCTTGGATGCGTCAGAATATTTATTAAAATATCTCTGATTGCGTTCATCAAGTCATATACACCTAGGAGGCTTGAAGGTGACTAAAGCTTGAGGTCATTTTCATTTGGAAATGAACTAATCCTTTAAAGACCCCCTGTGGTGAAAATCAAGTTTTTAATGTTGTTTAAATGTCTATCTGGTGTTTTTAATATGCTTTAAGACAAACCATGTGCAAATTCATAAGTCAACAACATTGCTGAGTATTTTCAGCTTTAAAACTGCAATGAAAAAGAGTCTCAAACCCGCGGTTTGAAATCGCTGGTGTCTGTGACGTCACAAACTACCTTGTAACCAATCACGTCAATGTGTCGGTGGGCTTTAGCATATCATTAACTGAGGGAGTCTCAAATGAAGGTTACCCCGGTATATTTTTCTGTTGATATGAAAAATCAAGTAGATTTAGCAATATGACGTGTGTATGATGTATATTACGATGTTATGATGAACTATATGCCTTTCTCCACTGAGTTGTTCAAAGCGTTTGTAAGGACACTGATATTTAGTGAATGTGAACATGGTTTGTGTAACATTAGCAACACATTATTAGCTGTTTGATAACAGTGATAAATAGTGTCAGCTTTTTGATGTAAAATTATGAAGACAAAACTCAATTTAGAAGAACATGGACTGGTGATTTGTTCACATTAAGACGAGGAACATGTTTTAAGCAGTAAACAGAGTCAATACTGATCATTTAAAGTCAGAGAAACCTGGTTTCTAGTGCATATGCTTGAACATGTTGTCAAAAGTATTTCATCACAACTGAAGTACATTGTTTCACTGTGTAGTAGAAGTATGTGATTTGGGATGCAGCCATGTTTGGATTGCGGTGACCTTCGTCCTCACAGTGAGCCTCACATTGTTTCCTTGGACACAAGCATTTGATTTAAAGCTGAACAGCCTTCCAGGTCTCATAAGACAGCGATGGGACCACACACGTCTGAGACGGGAACAGCCTGTACACTTTCCTCCCTAAAAACTGACACTTACTGTCACAAAACTGTGTAGAGGCGAGCGGCGTGCGCTGCGATGACAGTTATCTTCCCCGCTACACCCACGCCATTCCCTCCGCATCACTCCAAACGCTCTCTCTCTCTCTCCCGCGCGCTCCTCTCAGACAAATGAAAGTGGAGTAGATTTAGCGGCGTACAGCGGCTCAGGGGGTTTAAGCTCCTGTGACTAGTATCGTGTACCTTTCTTTTGCATCCTGCTTTACTCTCCAAATTCTGAAGGGCTGTTGCATCATCAACAACACCTCACAGGAGCGTATGTGAAGAGTACAGCGGCGGTTTAGTCAAAGCCCAAATGTTATAACATGACAAAGCGACATCTGTGGTTGTGTTCACGGAGAAATCACTGACACACAAGTGCTGAGGGAACTACAACTCCACCATACTGGAAACATCAGAAATACTGTACTTAGCGCTTAAAATAGTGTTTAATACAAGGAAATGTGAAAACACTATTTATTTATTTTTAATTTTTTTAAGTGAAATATGAAATATGAATATGAAGTATGTACAGGTCACATTTCACCACATAAAATATAAAATACATAAAATAACACAAAATAAAATTAAAAATATGCATTACAAACAAATTTTGCATTACAAAAAAAATTATATGCTAAATAAAAAAAAAAAATAAAATCAAAATAAAATCAAACAAAATAAAAATAACATAAAATAACACTAAATAAAATAAAATATGCATTACAAACATAGGTAACACTATCTATATATATATATATATATATATATATATATATATATATATATATATATATATATAAATTAAAGGTGAATCTCATTAAAATATGTACAGGTCACATTTCACCAAAATAAAATAAAATAAAATAAAATAAAATAAATAAAATAAAATAAAATAAAATAATAAAATGCAGTACAAGCCATTTTTAAAAAAAATAAAAAATAAATTCATAAAGATCCTAAAATAGCCTTAATTTTCTTAATGCTAAAAATAATAAATAAAATAAAATATACATTACAAACAAATGTAACACTATATATATATGTGATTATAGTGTATATATATATATATATATATATATATATATATAAAGGCGAATCTCATTAAAATATGTACAGGTCACATTTCACCAAAATAAAATAAAATATGCATTACAAGCCATTTTTCTGAGGGGGGGGGGGGGGGGGGGGGGGGGTGGGGGGGGTGTCTTTAAAAATACAAAAGTAGATTTCACATTTCACCAAAATAATAATAATAATAATAATGAAATAAAATATAATAAAATATGCATTACAAATGAATTTTGGGGGTGGGGTGTCTTTAGAAATACAAAAATAAATTTTTAAGGTTAAAATGGCCTTAATTTTCTTAAGGCTAAATATAATATATTATTTTTTTGCATTTTAAATGTATTGTGAACTACAATAAGCCACTGATTTTTAAAAAAGCTTCAGGACTTTAATAAATGAATGAATTATAAAGACACAAAATCACATTTAATAAAAATGTATAAAAACCTATTTAATAATAATTTATTTACTTGTCACAATTTAGCCACAAGAAGAAAACAAAAACAGTAAAACGTTTTGGGAAAACTCATGCAATCAATTTTATAACAAAAATAAAAATAAGTAAAAATAAATTTTAATATAATGAGCTCCAGGCAAGATATCCAAAATAAAACACACAGATCCCAGATCAGCTCCATCTCACTGATTAAGGCAGCTTGATTAATATTCATTACTTGCATTTAAAGGGTTAAACTCCTCTTAACTGAGCATGACTTCAGACGCTTTTGTAAAGTGAAAACACATCTATCCTCAACAAGGGTGAGTTACACACTGACATTTACTGCTTAAGTTTGTTTTACAAATCACTAACACCTTCATGAGCAATACTATTAGTGTTTCTCAATGCAACAAGCACCACTGATCAAAGACATGAGCATCAAACCAAACTGTGAATCATAAACTCATTCTGTGAGTCAGAAAGAAAAGCCTGTAATGAATTTTCAGTTACGTCTCTGAAACAACCAGGGCAAACAAACAAACAGCAGTATGAATTAACATATGTTGTTCTGAAAGAGAGACACTATTGAAATCTAAAGAGTCTAACTAGTGACCACCACACACACACGCACACACACACACACACACACACAGTAAACCCTTTCCTAAACATTACCATCAATACCAAAAAGCATCACAAACAGTGACCAGTAATGGAAATATAAACAAAGCAGAATAGAATAGAAGCACATTAAGAACGCTACTGCACAGAAACTCTCTGACATGCTTGAGCGGTCTGTCTCTACACACTGCCTGCAGAAGTGAATACTCACAGACGCACAGGATCCAGAGCGATCAGCACGCGCTCCTCAACAACACAACACACATACGGCTCCAACGATCCACCGGCTACAGATGAGGAACACCAGCGAGAGTGATGGAGCGAGAGAGAGAGAGAAGAGTGGGAGGAGAATACCGTCTCTCTCTCTCTCACACACACACACACACACACACACACACTCATCTGACAGCAGCTCTGATCATCACACACACACATACTTGTATATGTGGTTTACGGGACTCTCCATAGGTGTAATGGTTTTTATACTGTACAAACTGTACATTCTATCCCCCTACACTACCCCACCCCTAAACCTACCCATCACAGGAAAATGTCTGCATTATCTGAATAAAAAAATTAAAAAAAACACTGTTTATTATGCTTTTTAAGCCATTAGGTTTACTCGTAAACCATGTTTACATTGTAATACCCATGTTATTATACACATTTGTGTCCTTATAAACCATACACACACATGCTCATCTGACAGCATCATACACACTGCTACATTACACATGATTTACACAGTGCTTCAGCAGAGTCTACAATATACATAAAATATATAGACTAAATATTACATTAGATTTTTTTTTTTTTTTTTTTTTTTTACGAGGGCAAAACAATAAATGCTGAAAGCTAAATATGAAGTTATAAATAAGAATATTCTGAAATAGCTATAAATCTGATTCCATAAATGAAAATCCTGGAGAAAAAAAAAAATGACAAAAATTATGTATATAATATTGATTACATATTTTCATAAGCCCTAATGAAAATATGTGTTAGATGGAGACAGAGAGGTAAGATGTCAGATGTTTAATAGACAGAGACACGAACACAGGTAACAGCAGATGATACGGTGAGTAGAGATGCAAGCACAATCAAACAGACACTTAGCTGGAAAGTAAACTTAAAATGTCTTTGCAGGAACGGTGGGAGAACACAGAGAACAGGACACAGGAGACGAGGAGGTAACAACAGGAGCACAGGTAAATAGCAGGTATGTCCAGGTATGTTTGAAGAGACCAGACAATGAACTGAGGGAAACATGAGTCTATATAGTGTCCGTGATGATGAGGTGCAGGTGCTCGTGATTAGTATTCAGGGGAGAGTGAATGAGTGGGCGGGTGAGATCTGGTGACAATGCTTGGGTGTTGGTGGGCGTTGGCTGTGTCTCCATGACAGTACCCCCCACCCACGCCTCCACGGGCGGCTCCTGATAACAGGATGGGCAGACGACGACGGGGTCTACCTCGCCCCCTGGGAGCGGGATGGTCCGGATGGTCAGCGTGGAATTGGGTAAGGAGTGAGGGGTCGAGGATGTTGTGACGATACACCCAGGATCATTCCTCAGGGCCATAATCCTCCCAGTTGACGAGGTACTCCAGCTGAGGACCCCGTCGTCAAAAGTCGAGGATCAAGGATCGCCCGCACCCGGTAGATGGTCTCTTCTTCGACCAGGTCGGGAGGGGGAGGTACCGCATCGTCACCAGGATCTGTGGGAGAAGGAGATAGGAGTTCAGTGTGGGGCTTAAGGAGTGACACATGAAATGAAGGTGCAATACGGTACTGTGGTGGAAGGTTGAGATGGTAGGTGACTTCGTTGAGCTGCCTCTGTATGGTGAACGGACCTATGTACCAGGGACTCAGCTTGCGGCAGGGCAGTCGAAGACGGATGTCCCTTGTCGAGAGCCACACATTTTGCCCTGGCTGGTATTGGGGAGTTGGACCTCTACGGGCGTTTGCATGTCGCTTGTGTCTCCAAACTGCCTGCTGGAGATAGATATGGGCTGAGTCCCACACTCTCTCGCTCTGCTGGAACCATTGGTTGACAGCTGGAACCTCATAGGGCTCACCCGACCAGGGGAAAAGAGGAGGTTGGTAGCCCAGGATGCACTGGAATGGGGTGAGCCCTGTGGTGGATTGCCGGAGGGAATTCTGGGCATATTCGGCTCCAGCTGTCCTGGTTCTGGTGGCAGTATAACCGCAGGTATCTCCCAATCTCCTGGATCTTCCACTTAGTCTGGCCGTTGGTTTGGGGA
This sequence comes from Elopichthys bambusa, assembly GCA_037101425.1. Taxonomy (NCBI): domain Eukaryota; kingdom Metazoa; phylum Chordata; class Actinopteri; order Cypriniformes; family Xenocyprididae; genus Elopichthys; species Elopichthys bambusa. Next base: position 5,836,690 of record CM074435.1, read on the forward strand.
TGGTATCTGGAGGATAGGCTGACGGACATTCCTAGGAGCTAGAAAAGGCCTCCCAGACTTTGGAGATGAACTGTGGGCCCCGATAAGAGACGATATCTTCGGGAATGCCAAACTGACGAAATACATTGTGGAATAGAGCTTCAGTGGCTTCCAGAGCTGTGGGAAGACCCTTGAGGGGTATGAGCTTGACGGCTTTAGAGAATCGATCAACTATGACGAACATACAGGTGAAGTTGTTAGATGCGAGTAGGTCTGTCATGAAATCGATTCCTAAGTGGCTCCATGGACAATGAGGTATGGGTAGAGGTAGTAGCTTGCCTTCTGGTAGCCTTCTAGGAGTTTCAGCAACAGCACAGACTGAGAATCCTTTGACGTGTCGGGAGACATCCTGGGTCATGGATGGCCACCAGTAGTGTTGACGAAAGAGCAAGAGGGTACATAAACTGCCTGGGTGTCCAGAGCCCGGAGAAGAGTGAGCTAAGTCCATAAGGGGCTGTTGTTGGGCTGGTGGAACATAGAGGAGCCCCTCAGGACCTCCTGGCGGAGCGGGTTCGGAGGCGTTAGCTTGGGTTATCCGCTGGTTGATGTCCCACTGGATGGGGCTGACAAGCATGGCTGGAGGGAGAATCAGTTCGGGGTCTGGATTTTCTGGCTCAGGTTGATATAGTCGTGACAAGGTGTCCGCTTTGCAATTCTTGGTTCCAGGACGGTAGGAAACTTTAAAGTCGAACCTCGTGAAGAAGAGAGCCCAGCGAGCTTTGCAAGGATTCAGTCTTTTGGCTTCTCGAAGGGACTCCAGATTCCGGTGGTCAGTGATGACATCAAACGGATGGTTAGCTCCCTCCAGCCAATGTCTCCACTCCTCCGAAACTAACTTGATGGCAAGTAGTTCTCTGTTCCCAATGTCGTAGTTTTGCTCCGCCGGGGATAGCTTTTTGGAGAAAAAGGCACATGGATGGAGTCGTGGGGGATCACCCTGCCACTATGACAACACCGCCCTGACCCCTGTAGAGGAGGCGTCCACCTCAACGACAAACGGAATCTCTGGATTTGGATGGACGAGGATCGGGGCGGTGAGGAAAGCTTCTTGGAGATGTTGAAAGGCTTCTTGGGCAGATGGAGTCCAGGACAGAGACTTGGGCCGGCCCTTGAGGAGTGACGAGAGGGGTGCACTGAGGAGACTGTAATTGTGAATGAAGCGTCGGTAGAAGTTTGCAAAGCCCAGGAATTGCTGTAACTCTCTGATGGTTGAAGGGAGTGGCCAGTTGCGGATGGTTTCCACCTTCCTCTGGTCCATCTGGATTCCATGCTGGTCAATGATGTATCCTAGGACCTGGACCGAAGTGGTGTGGAACTCGCACTTCTCCAGTTTGAGATAAAGGTGGCGTTGGCGTAACTTCTCAAGGACCTGGGAGACGTGGTGGCAATGTTCGGCCAGGTTCTGGGAGCAGATGAGGATATCATCGATGTGGACGATCACGAACCGTTGGAGGTACTACCGGGACACCTCATTAATGTAGTTCTAGAAGATGGAGGGAGAGTTGGACAGGTCATACGGCATGGCCAGATGGTGTGATGAAGGCAGTCTTCCACTCATCCCCCCGTCGAATGCGAATGAGGTTGTACGCACTCCGCAGGTCCAGCTTAGAGAAGATACAAGCTCCACATAGCTGTTCCAGGGCAGCCGGGACCAGAGGAAGGGGATAACTAAGCTTCACCGTCTGGGAGTTGAGATGGCGGTAATCGATGTACGGCCTCAAGCCTCCGTCCTTCTTGGCCACGAAGAAGAAGCTTGAAGTGTCGAATTAACCTGTGTTTCAGGGCTTTCTGGACGTACTCCTCCATGGCCTTTTGTTCCGGGATGGACAATGGGTAAACTCGTACCATGGAGCAGGTGCAATGCAGCAGCAGGCGCAACGATATTACACAGCATCTCTCACAGATGTCTCATTGGTTGCAAGGCACTCTCCCTGTGCAAGCAGGGGATCACAGGTGCTGCGTAATATCATTACGCCTGCTGTACCCATGGTACGGCAGCAAAGTTCCTTGATTATTACGCGGGAATGAGTATAGTTCCTTCAATATTGGCCTACAAGATCGCAACTTTTCATTTTCCGTCGGTCTTAGTACACAGTGTAACTACAGAAGGGTCAAGTTTTAAATAGGAAAAATGTCAAAACTCTTTGATCATTTTTGAGCGTGATGCTAACAGTCTAATTAGAATCAATGAACTATGCTAAGCTATGCTAAAAGTGGTACCGCCAGAACCGACGATCGGCTGAACGGATTCCTAAAAGTGTTCCTTTAACTGCTTTATTTGAGGATGAGGTCCCCGGTGGAAAGCTGTAATCAGCACCACCTCGTTCCACCCACTAGCAGCCGCTAGTGTACAAAATCGAAGCGCATACATACACACAGTTTCTTCACCTTGGCGGAGACTGAATAGTTGTTCATGCACAGAGAGATCGGCGGTATTCTGTCTGAATACTTCCCTGAAGTGACTGAAGTATTCATTAATGGTGGCAGTGACTGGTGCGTTTGACTCCCAGAGGGGTTGAGCCCACTGTAATGCTCGTCCGGAAAGCAAGGAAATGATGAATGCCACCCTGGCTCGCTCGGTAGAGAATAGATGGGTGGTAGAGAGGATCGTACAGCGTCAACCAGATTGGTCAACGGATCCGATGTACGAACTTGAAGTGGTAGTTGCGTTGGACCTCTATAGAGAGACAGAAACCTCTCAGACTTCATCAAAAAGATCTTAATTTGTGTTCTGAAGATGAACGAAGCTCTTACGGATGTGGAACGACACAAGGGTGAATAATAAATGACAGAATTTTTTGGTGAACTAACCCTTTAAATCTTTTAATTATTTAATTCCTTTTAATAAAAAAATTAATTTAAAAAAATCATGATCCCCAGGCCTTGTTATAAGCATGTTTGTATTTAAATATAATGTCAGCTCTTATTTTAGAGATTTCACTCTAGCATTCAGTCAGTTACAGGTGTTGTTGCCTTCTTCCACTGTCCTCCAGCAAACCTCTAAAACATCAAGACGGAGGACCAATTACGTGACCAATGAGCAGATAATGTGTTTAATTGTGAGGTGGAGAGTGTTTGCTCTTTACATTCACAGATGAGAGCGACAGACTGTAGAAAAGCCACTGACTGCTGGAGGCTGTAACACTCCACATCTCTCCAAACACTGTGTGTTCAGATGACTTTTGACTATCAGTTTATCAGATTATTCTGGTCAAGAACCACTCACTTAGATGAAAAGACAGTCTGACTGACATGTAAAATGACCAATTCCAACTTTTTAATGTGCATTTAGAGGTGAGAAAAAAAAAAATCAATGATATCACAACAATCTCTGTGAAGAGCAGTAAAAACTTGTCTGTGGAGTTTAAAAGCTCATGAATCTATAGATTACTTTATAAGTGACTTAAACATACTGAATATCGTTCAGTTGCTGTTCTCACAAATTGCCAAATCCAGTGAGTATCTTCATCAGATGTGCTCAGGGGATCTTGTCAAGTCATGTTTACTTTGCCAAATATAGAGGCTGAACTTTGCGGTTCATCTCTAACACACAACAAAACTCCATAACTTAAAGTTGCTGTATGAAAGTATTCATGTATTCATTAACTGATTCATTTTATTGCCAATGTGTGAACAGCTTGTAACGAAACTTAAAAAAAAAAAAAAAAAAAAATAGATCTCCCGACTTCCTAGGCTGCCTGTAAACTGATTTTTTATGGGTCGTTTTTGCCGGGAAAATCAAAATGATGCGACGGTTACACACGCTCCCGAGAACCTTCCGTTTAATGACACAAGAAACAGTAATTACAAAGTTCAAGATAATGAGCCATTCTATACTGTAATGTCAAAGTGTAATGCAAAGAAAAAGGAATTCATTCAAACTACAGTCTCACATAGCAGTCTCAAATTTACAATCAAACTATCATAACAGTGTCATTTTAATTACCTTATCTGTCGACATGATACTGATGCAAATATATCCACGTTCCAATGATCATATGCTTTCCTGCTGTTTCCTCACCGCTGTCATTTTTGGTTTGTATGTTTATTTTGGTACTGAGAGGAAAGCGCGCAGCACATTAAACGCCCACTAAAGTGCCTCGAAACACGTAGCATTATTCAAAGTGCTGATGTAATTTTCACTAAAGCGTTTCGTTAATCACAGCTGGCCAGAACCGTTGAGATCTCTTAATCGTTCACTATCCCCTATATAGTGCACTATGTGTCATTCGACATGTAGAAAATAGTAAATGTGTGAACAAGTGACCGATTTTAGCTATAGAGACAGAGCGACACGCGTCATAATCTGAAAACCACGCCCACTAGGGGGGAAAACAATCCAACCATCTCCATTGACTTTGTATTGTGTGAGGCTGCCTCCTTGTCATTTCTGACTTATAACAAAAAACAGAACAATGTCTAAAAGCTGCTATGTGACAAGGTGTACAGAAAACAAGCTAAAATAAACCCAGAACCAAAAACCCAGAAGTTTTTATAAGCTGTCGACCCAAAAAACGAGCATTTAAGGACTAAAAAGTGGATACAGGCGATTGAGACAGAGCACGACATGTCATATTACTATGAGAACTACGCCCAATGGAGGGTAACGTAATCAGCGTCAGGAAATATAATATATAAAACTGATATTTGGATATTTGACTTAACAGTGATAAAATGTTTACTGCACACGTAGGCTTACTGAGGCATACTGAGTATCAGGATCCCAAAATTTACCCATTCTTCCTGCTGATGCTTCACGTCTTATTGTCTGTATCCACTTTTGTCTCCTTAAAGGCTGGCTTTTACGGTTCGGTAGCTTATAAAAACTTAGTTCTGGGTTTTTTTTTAGCTTGTTTGCTTGTACACCTTGTCACACAGCAGCTTTAAGGCATTGTTCTGTATTTTGTTATAAGTCAGAAATGACAAGGAGGCAGCCTCACACAATATACAAATTCAATGGAGATGGTTGGATTGCACCGGTGTGGGCGTGGCCTAAATGCGCTCTGTCTCTATAATGTAGGGGGAGGGACATTTCAGATTTTAGAGAGCATTTGATTGGACAGAAAATCTGATGAGACGCTTAAGCGCTATGTGATGTCATCAAAATCATTGATCCATATTGCCGGAAGTGACAGACTATAAGTTTTAAATAAAAATGTACATGTACTGTACACATGTTTTATGTACAGTACATGTACATTTTTATAACTTTTACATTTTTAAAGTTATACATTATCTATATATGGTCTGGTAATAAAATGTAAACACTTCACACAGGTAGGTCTCGAAGGCTGTACGTACGTACGTATAATGTTTACATTTTAGAAGTTGTCTATATACCGCTATACTGTATAGTGCAGTGCTGATATGCATCAGACTCCTGGGATACTCCTTCACACTGAGCAGATTGAAGACCAAACACCTGCACACACACACACACACACACACACACACACACACACATACAGACAATCTCCTCCCTAGTGTAACTCATTAGCAGTCTGGCACAGTGAAATCACAGGAGCCGAATAAACGGAGAGGAAGTTGTGAACGGCTCCATGTTCAGTGTTTACATGTGAAATCCCTCAGGAGCAACGCAACTATCTGTCATCCCGAGAGCTTTTCTGTAGGAAAACACACACCGATCTGATCCGCTGCAGTACTGGAAACACATTGAACACGAAACACAGATCCATCATGACCAGAAAGCAGCAGAAAACAATTAGAGGCAACTGCAGTAGTTCACAGTAAAACCTCTGAAGAGACTATCGTTTATAGTGGTTCTCAACCTGGGGTCGGAAACTTTAAAGTATTAAAATGTGTACAGTACATTTTTATTAACATATTAAAATGATCTGCCTAAATCTAAATCAAATGCTAAAAACCCCACTGAAAATCAGAAGTAAACAGAAGGTATATTGTGGTAACACTTTATTTCAATGGTCCACTTCAGGCATTGTATTAACTGTAAGTAATTTTGCAACAACATGTCAACCAACTCTAATTAGAGTATTAGTAGACTGTCTGCTTAATATCTGCTAACACTTTATTTTGATGCACTTGAAAAGACTTTCTACTGACTATGAGTAACTTTGCAACTACATGTCAGCTTATTCTGTTAACCTGAACCCAAACCTAAGGTCCTATTTCCACCTAGTATTAAAGGGTTAGTTCACCCAAAAATGAAAATAATGTCATTAATTACTCACCTTCATGTTGTTCTACACCAGTAAGACCTTTGTTCATCTTCAAAACACAAAATTATGTTATTTTTGATTAAATCCGATGGCTCAGTGAGGCCTCTATTGCCAGCAATGCCACTGAACTTCTCAAGATCCATAAGGGTACTCAAAACATATTTAAAACAGTTCATGTGAGTACAGTGGTTCTACCTTAATATTATAAAGCAATGATGATACTTTTTATGCGCCAAAAAAAAAAAAAACAATATCTAGTGATGGCCAATTTCAAAACACTGCTTCGAAGCTTTACGAATCATTTGTTTCGAATCAGTTGTTTGGAGCGCCAAAGTGATTTCAGCAGCTTGGCAGTTTGATACGCGATCTGAATCACTGATTCGAAACAAAAAGATTCGTAAAGCTTCAAAGCAGTGTTTTGAAATCGGTAATGTGGTAATTTCATGATAAAAAACCTCTTGGATTTCATCAAAAATATCTTAATTTGTGTTCCGAAGATGAACGAAATTAATGACAGAAATATCATTTTTGGGTGAACTAACTCTTTAATACACACACACACATACACACACACACATTTTGCATACTTAACATACTTTTTTTCCTGAAATAAATTTAGAGTCACCAGCTGTCAGAAAAAAACATAATTTCAGCACTAAGATACTTTCATTTTTTCTTTGACATGAAAAGTTTGGAAGAGTTTTAAGAAGCACAAAGCCACAGTGACAATCTCTAAAACTTTCTAGACATACTCGCATCCTTCAACTGAAAGCAGAACGAGACACATGGGTTTCTGCGTTTGCTGTTTTAATCTTGTGATACTCTACAGAACACTGAGATCTGAGCTTTACCTCATTTCACTGCGGTAACTAAGCCAGAGGAAGAGTTTGTTTTGGTGCATTTGAAGGTGAGGAGCAAACACAGGGTTCCCACAGAGGTGAACTTCCACAACCTTTCCATGACCCTTCCAGTAGATTGCATGGGATTACTGAAGTTTTAAAAAATGCTTTCACAAAAGAACAATTGGTCTCATTCACTAAGTGCGTGGTTATATCTAGGAACAACTGAAACCACACATACATAAAACCCACATACTCTGGATGTCCGTATAATTGTATTAAAGGGTTAGTTCACCCAAAAATGAAAATTACCCCATGATTTACTCACCCTCAAGCCATCCTAGGTGTATGTGACTATCTTCTTTCAGATGAACACAATCGGAGATATATTTAAAAATATCCTGGCTCCTCCAAGCTTTATAATGGTAGTGAAGAGGGGGGGCGTATTTTGAAGCCAATTTCTAGCCAACAATATATTTTAGAGGAGAGCAGAGCTGAATATAAAAAGTAATATGGTGGATTCGCTGTTTACATGGCGGAATATAGACACCCTCAACCTGACAAGTCAGTTTCAATACATTTCCACCGTCAGGCCAAACGGTTCTCATTGCGTAACCGTTCCAACCATTCAATTCTGGTATATGCAATGATGATCCATTATGGTATAATTACTAACTCGCCCTTTAAATAACAAAAAAATACTGCAGCATTGACTTTAGACCAGGTTTCAGTTGGTCAATGGCGCAGTCGTTTTCAGTTGCCTCAAAGCAACATGCCAACAATGCACCTGAACGCACCCCTTTTTCAGACCTATGGGCGAACAGATGGGCGCGAGTGCATTTGCTATTTAAACGTGACACAGGACATGAAAATGATAACTACGTTGGGCTGAAACTAGCAAAAAACACTTGTGTCGCGCCTGGCGTCGCATTGCGCCGGGTGTATGATAGGGCTCTTAGAATACTTAAAATTAATTAACATTGGATTGAAGTTAAGAAAAAAATATAATAAATGTCAAAAGAATTCCAAAAGATGCATTTTTCTGTCGCAGGCCATAATTCTAACCTTGAAATCAGGATTAGACATAAAATAATGTCATGCATGTGAACATCGGCTGCGAATTGAACATATAGTTTGAGTATACTCAAAGGAGAACCATGTTTTTCAGGTGATTAAGGGATAATACAAGACTTCTTTACCATACAATTGGTTGTTGAAAGCAAAAATGCTACAAACAATAAATTATATTTTGTGAGAATGTGATATGCTAGAGCAAAACAGCACTATTTTTGGAATCGTATTGGATTTGATGCAGGGCAATGTTAGCAAATGAGACCCAATTTCTAGCCAACAAAATATTTTAGAGCAGAGCATAACTGCACATAAACACTAACAATGTTGACAACAGACTTTCTTGAACATGTAAAACTAGTTTCAAAGTTGCTTTCCCAACACCGAGCACCACAAAGACGTAAAGACAGAGCAACTAGCGAGAAAGCCCTCTCAGAAACATCTGCTCATGGTTTAATGTGTCGCTAATCAGGACGAGAGGCCGATCAGTCCACATCAGATCCCACACTGCGGAAACGTCCATCTCTTCCCTCCGCACACACTCATCGACTGCGGTGGCGGCATCTTCCAGCAAATGAAATAACGAGGGGTTTCCATAGTGACGGGAGAGGAGCGGGAATCTGACTCGTGTGAAGGATGAAGCCTGTTCTCCAGGGGTCCCCGGGGAGCCCACAGCTCTACATCTTTCCCTTTCATACTCTCTCTTTCCTCCTCCTTCTGTTTCTCTCTCTGGAGCCGCGTGTGCTTTAGAGTGTCACGGGTAAGTCTGCGTGTTCAAAGCGCCAACTCAAACTCGGCATCATTACTGTAGCACAGAAACCGTGAGCAATGGCAACCGTCTCTCTACTCTGACCTCCGCTTCTTGTTCAATCGCTCCACCGTCTCTTTTTTATTTCACCTTTATCTGTCTTTCGTAAAGGCAAGCGCACATGTGAAACCTCAATGGAATAGAGAAAAGGAAGAGCGATCACACAGTCAGACCTTGGCCGTTCAACTGGATGAGGAAGAAAAACAGCGTTGCTGGAAGGTCACTGATCAGATGGACGGATCATAACAGAGATTTTACTAGCTTGTTTTGAACTTATAGAGAAAATGCAACTTCCTCGCCAGTCAATCTTGAACAATTACTGATACTAAACTGCAAAAATGACTCTCTCAATAACATATGACTGCCCATATTTACATATCAACACCTACTTTGAATGATTACTTTGAATGAAGAGTCCCACAGGAGATCTCAACAACTGTGCTGAGGTTTGCGAAGATACCAAAGTCTGCAATCAATATCCCAATATTATGAACCCTTTTTTTATTTTACAGTATCCTATCCTATAGATAAGAAAACATTACAACTGTTTCTCCTACAAGCAATGAAGAGCAAACAGACTTTTGCTTAAGTCTCCTGCATGCTTCTCAAATACTGTACTGGAAAAAAATTCAGAAATCTCATGTGTGTCTCCTCTAGAGTTTCAGAAGAGATCTCAAGCTATGAGCTACATTCAAATGTGGTTTGAAATCCTATTCAAGTCTCATTTCTGGAAATCTGTTTCAGTCTGACCGCTCTGATTGGATTTTGCGTGACTTTCTCACGGCACGTAAAACGTAAACGTCAGACGCTGTTATAGGAAACATGCTTAAAGTAGCTGCAGAAACAAGGTTGTGTTGTTGCAAAGTGCCGGACGAGCAGAAAATGACAATATAACAGACACGCACATACCAGCCTCATATGTTTCCTCCTAAACAAAAATGGTGCTAAATAGCACTAAACGTGGTTTAAGAAAACCATTTGAAGAAAACCACTTTAAAGTGGTTAACACTTTAAAGGGTTATAGAGCATTTACAGAGCATTTCAAGCAGGCATGCATTTATTTTTTCATGGATTTTGAGATATTTACTAGAAAACAACTCAAAAAGATAAATTAAAAACTTAAGAAGTCATTTTTTTTCTGTGTCCTAATCACTTTACTGTTTCTAAAGCAGTAGACACAACAGAGCAGATATCTGTCATAATGACTGAATGCATTGCAGATTTTTCAAGCTTGGTAAATACCTCTAGATTTTTTGGGTACTGCAACCTCTTCAGTCTCTTTCCCTTCGTTGCCGTCTATCTTCCTCTCGCTCTCTGCTGTGTTTCCTGTCACAGATCGCCACAGGTGACCGGATCATTGATCGGGACACACACCGTACAGGAAACAGCTGTCAGACCCACCAAGAGACAGAGAAACGGTTATATACAAGCAAAGGCAGAGATATATTTAGCACGCAAGTCCTGTGACAGGCCATGAAACGGAAGAGTGATGAACAAATGAAGACTGCGAGAGGCGAGTTTCATCAGAGACACAACAGCCGTAATTGTGAGAAGCACGTTACTCTGTCCATTGACCTGAACACTCAGACGTCGAGTCATTATGAATAATTTAAGAACGGCAGAGCATCTAACTCATATTTCACTAGAATCAGCATTCGCACGCACTCCATCGCTGCTCGTTCACGTTACGACATTGGAGTCGCAAAAACAAAAGAGGGAAACATGTCTTTGTGATCTTCTGGGAATACAGCGCCTGTGATTTCTTCAAAGGTTTAAATGAAGCACACACTAGAGTTTTAAAGGGTTAGTTCACCCAAAAATGAATATAATGTCATTTATTACTCACCCTCATGCCGTTCCACACCCGTAAGACCTTCGTTCATCTTCAGAACACAAATTAAGATATTTTTGTTGAAATCCGATGGCTCAGTGAGGCCTACATAGCCAGCAATGACATTTCCTCTCTCAAGATCCATTAATGTACTAAAAACATATTTAAATCAGTTCATGTGAGTACAGTGATTCAGTATTAATATTATAAAGCAACGACTTACATAGTGATGGCCGATTTCAAAACACTGCTTCATGAAGTTTCAGAGTGTTATGAATCAGCGTGTCGAATCAGCGGTTCGGAGTGCTAAAGTCACGTGATTTCAGCAGTTTGGCGGTTTGACACGCGATCCGAATCATGATTCATAACGCTCCGAATCTTCATGAACCACTGTACTCACATGAACTGATTTAAATATGTTATTTTCATTTTTGGGTGAACTAACCCTTGAAGTTTGCGACAAAAATTGAACAGGGAATTTTAGGATTTCCAGATTCAATACGAGAATGATTGTGTAATTGACACGTTTGTGATTGGTTATGAAAAGCGTGCGCTAACAATGTAATACGAAAAAGAGAGTTTTATACGCACCGGTCAAAATTATTATCATTATATACATACGTTCATGGCGTCCTAAATCTGTATGACTCTTTTTTTCTGTGAAACACAAAAGGAGATGTTTTGCATAATGTGAACGCACCCAAAAATAGTTAATTAGCTTAACTGGTAACACTTTACAATAAGGTCTCATTTGTTAAAGGGATGGTTCACCCAAAAATGAAAATTACCCCATGATTTACTCACCCTCAAGTCATCCTAGGTGTATATGACTATCTTCTTTCAGACGAACACAATCGGAGATATATTTAAAAATATCCTGGCTCTTCCAAGGTTTATAATGGTAGTGAAGGGAGGGGAGTGTTTTGAAGCCCAAAAAAAAGTGCATCCATCTATCATAAAAATAATCCATACGACTCAAGGGGGTTAATAAAGGCCTTCTGAAGCGAAGCGATGGGTTTTTTTAAGAAAAATATCCATATTTAAAACTTTATTAACTATAATAACTAGCTTCTGGCCGTACACATCGACTGAAGAGTGACCTCTGACCTGACGCATAATGTAATGACGAATACAGAAGCTCAGAGGATAGAGCAACTAGATTTCGAAATAAGAGAAGAGCAGCTTGAATTTGTTGCACAGCCCTGTTTGTTTGAACCGCGAGAGGCGTCTAAACTTATCCTGCATCATACATCACCTCACGGTCATGGGTTACTCTTGTGGCGCAAGTCGACATGTGCAGTATGTGTACATTCGTTCGCTGGAAGCTAGTTATTTGAATTTATAAAGTTTTAAATATGGATATTTTTCTTACAAAAATTAACTCATTTTTCGGTCCGGGGTTTGTAATATGGGAATAAATACAGATTCTTTCAATCAAGGGAAATGCTTTGCTCGTGGGCACAGAGGTTGCAGTAATAGTTTACAGCTCACATTCAGGAGTTGATATAAGTAAACTCTGTCAGTCCAGATCCCTGAAGACACTAAACCTGCACCTGCAGCACAAACGTCTCATCATCAGCATCCCACCAGGAATCTGCGTGAATTCACAGGTTAAATCTCATGTGAGGTGCAACTCCAGCACGTTTCTGCAGTCGGTCTGTCATGTGTTGAGCGACAGCAGCTGCCATCTGATGATTCCCACATTATTACACAAACATGTGACGGGAAACTCCAACATTTCTCTATTTCACTCACAAATATACAAATATATAAATGATTTATATAAATTATAAATGATTTATCCGTGCACATTATTTTATTTTTGTGAGAGTCGCAGTTACCTTTTTAAATTTTTATTCAGTGGCGGAAACAAGCCACTGAATGACCCAGAAGCAAAATCAACCATGATTTTAACTACTAATCAAATTTTTGACTCATGTGATCAGCCGCCAAATGTTTTAAGAATTGAGAGAACACAAAATTGGATCATTGTTTCTGGTTTAACACCGTGCCAGCCTTTTTTTCATGACAAGAAAGGTTCAAATATAATAAATGTACAGTAAAACTCTACATATATTTTTAGGAAAACCTCTCTTCGAATAAAATAAAACAAAATATACAATGAAATAAAATAAAAATGATTTGCTCAGGGGTTTTCAGAGATAGTAGATTCTGGCATGACAAAACTGGATTAACCCTTAATGGTCCCTTAATTGGACTAACATTTTAGTCCTAGAGCGATTTTTTATATGATAAACTATGTATCATTTTTTTTATTTACTTCTCAACTATGCATTTATGCAGTGTTGTTGTGGATATTTTGTAGTTTTTTTTTTGTTTTTTTGTTTTTGTTTTTTTACCTATTTACTGCACAATTACTAAACCATGCCATAAAATGGCTTATGAAAAATTTATTTTTAATGAAAAAAAAAAATCACTTTAATGATTAACTTAATTAAATCTAAATTGTATTTGGACATTGCTCTATGTGTTAGGGATAAAATACTACCATCTACAGGTTTGTGGAAAAACTATAGGAATTATAGTTAAAGAACGAAAGTGCAATGACCACATATATCCAATAGAGGTCACTAGGGACTCATTTCATTTTTCTTGATGCTTCAACTTCTCACAACTTTGATATATTTTGTGAACATGCTTGTTCCATGTTTCCTTTGTGCTCTAGTATTAGTCCTTCATTTATGTATGGACATTTTTCAGATTTATGCCAGTTTTGATGATTTGATTTTATTTTAATTTCTATAAAAATGTTCTCTGTTGCAGTCACACACACGTGTGTGTGTGTGTGTGTGTGTGTGTATGAGATAGAACATTCGTTCCACTTTGTGTTTATGGTCTAGGACCAGACCTTTATTTAAATGTAGAAATTTTCAGATTTATTTATTTATTTTGACAAATGAAATGAAAAAAAAAAAAATACATTTTTTAATTTTCACATTCATTTTCAATGTGGGGTCGATCTGACCTTTAACGGATCAATTAAGGGTTAAAAACGTTAACCAATTATACTTGCTGAAATAAAACATACAGCATGATGACGTCACATGACAGTAAATACTACACTATAGTTTGGTGAAAGCATGTTTAATCGTCATGAAAACAATGCCACAATACAAATAAAAATCTAAATGCACTCCAAAAAAATGACGTGTTGCCTCTACAAAAAGAAATTAACGCAACAGCAACAAGCTACGTTGAGTTAGAGGAACTTAATAGTTTGTAGCATAAACACTAATTTTTAAGTTGATCACTCAAAAAAAATTAAGTCACTCCAACTACCAGAGTTGTTGCCCTGGAAAGAATTAATCTTATCTATTTCAGTTCAAATCAACAGCTATCACAGCACATGCTAACGCAACTTATTTAATATGCATATTTAATGAACACGTAAGATATTACTTGTCACTGGCATTAGCGCAGTCATTGCTTATAGAGTCAGTGGTGTTTACCATCATGCTCTTCAGCACAATTGTAACCACAAAAACTTCAACATTACAGAAACTCGTTTAAATGTCAAACATAACAGCATTAAACACTAACAGGTCTTTACCTTCACTAAAAACAAATAAATTTCAACATTTATTCTCCTTATCCAGTCTTAATGCAAAGCATGCTGGGAACTAGAAATCCACTGAAGTTTCTGAAGTTATCAAGACAATTTCATTATGTTACTACAATTTTTTTTTTTTTTAAGCCAATTAAAGCAGAAATTTGAGTTTAAATTACAAACAATCAACAATATTATGTCAAAAGAACTCAACAAAATTTAAAAAAGCAAAATACAGCTTCTATCTTCTTTTCTGCAGGTGATATGACATGATTTATGCAACACTTTTATGAATTTAGCAGACACTTTTATCAAAAGTGACTTACAAAACATTCAAACAACAGTACTACACAAGAAGATTGTAGTTGATAATTCATCACACTGGAAACTGAAGTCAAGAGCATTGTGTTGTGTACAGCATCTAAGCTCTGTTGTATACTGAATATGCAGACAAATGTATTAGACTCTAAAGGAATTCCATTCATACAGACAATTCGGCGCATTTAATACATAAGGATACCTCAGAGTTGTATGGCTGCATGCCATTCTAAACATACTGAGCATGACAATCAGAAACCTGGATTTGTGTGCTAGGTGTTTTGTGAAAAGTGCATCTCTTTACTCAATAAATACATATATAGCTAACTCCTTTCCTGCAAAAGGCACATGTTTTTGTTTTTTTTAAACCAATAACATTTTAAGCTTTTGTAATCTGAATAATGCCTGGTCACTGATTTGTCTCTGATCAACCTATCACAATGAAGACATGGCCCCTAACTTAATCTGATTGAGCTTTAAGCATCACAAAAGAAAGGCATGGCTAACTGACTAGTCAGGAGGACGAGTAAGCCCACTTTTTACCTTTTATTTTTTATGTTTATGGTTGCAAAATCGATTTGTACCTGTTATAATCTTAATGATGCTATTCAAAGTTAATTTGAATATCTTTCAGAGCTGTAGAACTCATGAATTGTTTAAAGTATAATGTCCATCGCAATGCCTTCACCTGCTATCGGAAATTTGATAATTCCCACTTCTGAAGTCGTGATTACGAGCTCATCTCATTCAAGTTTTGAAATGGGAGGGCATTCATGTGCAGTTTATTTTACCTAGGAAACTATTTATGATAATTATGAGAGCACATGAAGGCAGCATTGGTTGTGTGCCAGGTTGTGAAATTTGCTAAAATAGCTAAAAGCTAAAATACGGAGTTACAAATGCTAATGTTTCATGAACATTAATGTTTATTAATTATTAACTTGTGTTATTAACACACACAATGCCTTGATGCTATATGCACACAATCATATACAGGTTACACATAAAAATACCCACAAACATATGATTTACCCACTGCAACCAGCAAAAAGAAGTTTTTTGAGACTTCATCTAATCATTTTACCTTTTTTTTTTTCTACATTCATATTACATTGCTCATTGTTACAGTATGTTTCAAAATCTTCAAAGTTCACATACTGTGTTTTTCATAAGTACAGTTAAAAATGAAACATTTTATGTTTCTTCAGTAAAAAACAAAACAAAGAGGGATCTTTTTAGATTAATTTCTACATCGAAGAAGAGCAAATATCACGTAGGTAGAATAATAACTTTGCTCAGGTCTGAATGAGTTAATGCTGCGCCCCATTTGCCTCTGAAGTAGGATGTCATAGCTAGGAATGATGTCACACTCGAGTTGATGTACACAAGTCGGAAAAGCCAACATGGAGGCGTCCAGGGAAACCTTTGTTGTGCTTCCAGTTTCGCAATACAAACAACTACAGAACAAATATGAAGTACATCTAAAAAACATAACGGAAGAAGAAAGGAGACGCAGACGGTGGGTTGCTTTTCGGTGAATTTTAATGGTGTGAAAACCGGCATTTTATTCGGTCGTTTTGTAACCAGCACATAAAAGGGTGGTGGCTCGTTCTTATAATACTGTGACTGTATTCTTTGTTTAAATACAGTTTATCTCTGACTTAGGATACTGATATCCTCTGTGCTGCGATCAACACAGCGACTGATCCTGAAGAATGAGACAGAGGGTGAACTCGGAGTCGGAGGAACCGCAACAATCACAACAACCCCGACTTCAGAATGCAAAATGGCTGCTCAGCGCCTCAACAGTAAGTTAAACTATATTAATATATTGTTTGTTAGCGCTTCTGTTTGTCTGTGTCTCAGACAGTACTATCCAACCGCAAATTTGTGGATATGATACTTCAAAATACTAGTGATTCGTTCGATTCCTAAACTAATAATTTCTAAGCCGGTCTGTCCACACGGAATTGAACTTTAGTTCTGGGTTGATGACGCAAGACGCACATCCTTACGCAGCACCGAATGAGCCAATGAGCAAGTCCAGACGGGTTATTGAACGAAAGAACCGGTTCGAAACGAACGAACACAAAAAGAACCGACTCAGTAAGAATCGAATGAGTGTGTTCGAAGTATTATCTATATATAGGCTGTTAATTTCTGAGGTTTTGATATTTTGCACAGTTTATCTGTGAATGACATTTTAAACACGGATAGTTGTTGAACAATGAACAAATATATGTTGTGATGTTAACAGTGTTTGCTTTTTTTCTAGTATATTTGGACAACAACGTGAACATGTTCATGGATCCCCAGAGGAGCACTGCATTCACCGGTCCCTTGTACCAGGCGGCGGCAGACCCCACCACATATTACTTGAATGAGGAGATGACAATCATGATAAACATGGTTGAAGCAGAAGACTTGAACACCATAAAAGGTTTAGATAACAATAACACCAATAATAATAACGTTAATAAAGTTGTGCTTCCTAACCTGTTGCTTTTTTGCATGTTTTAGAAAGCCACCAGGAGAACAGTGATGCTGCATCCGACACATTGCCATCACTCATTCCATTGCCAGCAAACGATGGCTTCAGCAAAGAGCACACTTTGTTTTTGATCAACCTTATGCGGCAGCACATCGAGAGAGAAGGCGAAGGTCTCCCTAAAACTCTGGAAGAGCTGAATGCACGGCTTAAATCTGCAATGCGCAGTAAAAAACATCTGTGGAGAGATGCTGCAGATAAACTGTCCAGCCATTTCTTGCAGTCTTTCTGCCCTGACAAGGTGGCCAGGAAGTGGAATACACTTATAGAGGCCTACAAAAAAATAAAAGATAGCGATAAACCTAGAGAGAAGGGGTCTATCCGTTTCAAGTTTTATTCGGAAATGGATGCCCTCCTGCAAGCGCAGAATGAAGTGGTCTTTCCTGTCGTTGGCACATCAGTTGGCCTCAAGGTGCGCAGACCTGAAGCATTAGGACAATGCAACAATGACACTACATTGACACCACCAACTTCCACATCAACACCACCAACTTCCCCACCAACACCTCCTCTTAAGCGTCAAAGAGTGGACTGTGAATTGATGCAGTTTTTGCAGGACTCAGAAGAAGCATGTCAGCGGCGTCATGAGGAGACTCTAGCACAACTGAGGTCTGCTCAGCTGGGCTTCGAGGCTCTGATGGCAAAGTTGCTGGACAAATTGTAATTGTTTAATGTTGGTAATGTGCAAATGTTGTGTATATAACTTATTTGAAAATCTTGAGACATACTAATATCTGTTATATGTATCGATATATTTTTATGTTGCACAAGTTTAACTGTGCCATCTGGATATTTTTTGTTTATGTGACAAAGAATAGTTTTGCATTGTGTTGTACAAAGTACATTTTGAACTAATTAAAAAAAGAGTAATATTTCTACTTTGTCAGATTCTCTGTCTTGTGATAGCAGATGACTGTTTGGATTTTTCCAGTAAATTTCATAAAATAAAGACCCTTAGACCAGGAGGCATGACTGCAATTATTATTATTATTATTTTATTTATTATTTGCATTTTTAAAGTGCAGAAGTCAGCAACTCATGTTGTTCAAAATATAAAACAATATAAAACACATTCACATATTAGACTGTTTTAAATCTACATTAAGCATTTACAACATAACCTGAATAAATCCACTATATATAAATAAAAAAGTGAAAATAGCAGTATTGCACTAAGTGTAAACAGTTGTTAGATGCTGTTTATATTTAGTGCAGATAGTGACACAGATACTCTTTGCACCTCAGTGTATTGCAGAAGACTCTAAGAAATACTGTTACCAAGTTAGGTTGAAAATGGACAAAATTGTTTGCCCAACCTGCTGAATAATTTTATTTAACTCAACTATTGTTTAAAAATGACTCTATTGCTTGCTTAAAATGAACCCAAAATATGCTGGAAATTAACATTTATTAATATCTTTATTAAATTAACATTTGTTAATAAGTTTAATGAATAGAAATTAAACAATACACATTAAACTGCTTATGAATAAATGTTCACCTCTTGATAATTATTGTTGCCTCTAGTAAATACGTGTCTGATTTTTAATTTCCAACCTATTTTGGATTCATTTTAAGCCAGCCATATAGTCATTTTAAAAAATAGTTGAGTTAAATAAAACTGCCCAACACGTTCGGCAAACGATTAACCCAACCGCTGGTTTGTCCATTTATAACCCTACTTGGGTTGTTTTTAACCCAGCATTTTTTAGAGTGTATAGTATAAAATACTACACAATAATAACAACATATCTAGTGTATATGAGTATATTTAATAAAATCATTAATGGATGCCACCTTAAAAGGCTGTCACTCATCTCTGACATATTTTCCCACTGTTCCGTTATAATCAGTGAAGCTGTCTATGCTGTGCAATGAATCTCTTATTCATGTCATGTCTGTATTTTAGTTACATCCCAAATCATGCACTATACACTTATGTACTATGTACTTATTCGTGTAGTGTATGAATTTTATAAGGTTATTTTGTCACTCAACATCGGAGTCTGACAGCCCTTCCCCCACCTCTACATAATTAAAGCTGCGACAATTGAGTGCATGAAGTGTCCAACATCCCACACTTCGTTTTTTCGTCCACAAATTGAGATGCAAAATTGTTTTGTTATAATGAGATGATTCGCAAGTGTTTTGAGTGGGTTCTGACTAACTTAAACACCTCTGATTGGCCATTGCGTTCAGAACATCAACATACATGTCTGTGATTGGCTTCACTGCTCAAAAACACATTGTAAAGAGAAACCTTTGACGCTCTGTAGAGCACAAGCACAAATACGCACTGGAGCGTTTGCCAAATCTGTTCTGCCAATTTGATACTGTTATGGAGCTTTTCTACTCGGCTTGGCACGGCTTGGTACAGCACATCTCGGCCCGCTTTACTTTTTAGTTTGCTTTTCCACTGCAGTTTAGTACCGCTTCAAAGTGGGTGGGATTATAGACTGATCATATAGTTGCACCGCCTCTACTGCCGTGGATCCGCTCCTCGTCAACCAACAAGTCTGCACCTCATCTACTGACCACGATACAACTATTTCTTTTTTCAAGTTTTGTGCGACGGCCGTTTAAAGCAAGTCGTTTCGCAAACAAATGATACTGCAGTGGCTGTTACTGACTATTTAAATCTAGCGGGTTTGGCGTTTCGTGTTTCAAATCCAATGACGCTGGTAGTGACGATTCTCTCTGACCAATCAGTGATTTGCAGTGTTTACGTGTCACATTTAGTATCGGTACGGCACACTTGGAACCTCCACCGAGGTGGTACTATTTATGCGAGCTGTACCATTCTGTACCGAGCCGTCCCATGCAGTGGAAAATTGTCAAAAAATGGGCCGTACTGAACCAAACCATGTAGTGGAAAAGCGGTACTACAGTATCAACTTAGCACCTCGTAGCTCCCCCATAGAACGGGGCTTGTGTAGACCTTGACTATGTTCTTTTTTATACCGTTTTACTTCAATTTCATCACAAGATATTCAAACTGCAAAGCTCAACATTATCTCAGATGGACCCGCATCTGTGGTCTTATCTTCTCTAGAGTCCTGCAGACGGATCTTCAGCGTCTGTGGACGACCTGCGGTTACTGACACACACACGAACACCAAAAGCTGAAAAAACTCATTAAACTTTATCGTAGAAATGCACTGGTTATCTTACTAACGTTCCTCTGCCTGTTCAGAGAATGAAGGAGATAAAAGTGTTTTCACATCGCCAAACAGAAAACACATCCACTCACACTTCAGGTCTAAGCTGGACTATAAATCGCTGCTTCTGTCACCAGGAAAAGCAGAGTTATTTAATCTAGACAATATATTTCTGATTACAAACAGAAGAAGAAGAATAAACAGCAACACATCTTCAGATGGTTTTAAACAACTGCTGCTTTACAGGCTTATACAGAATTGATTTTTACAGCAACAAAGTGGTTTCATCTCTCTCTTTCTCTCTGGTTTCATCTACCTCCACAGTCTTTGTGCAATTTTGACCGTTACAAGATAAGCTACACATGATTTCTTAGGTCTGTGTTTTTATATATATATATATATATATATATATATATATATATATATGATTGTATTTATAGTATGAAAGTTCAAGCATATGTAATGAAATAAAAGTCTAAATATATGGAATGAAATTCTGAATATATAGAACAAAATTTGCACTATATGGAATGAAATTTTGAAAATTTGACAGCTTATTAAATAATGTAGGCCTATAGCTAGTTAAGTCCTTGTTATCAGAGCAGTAGCCTTCTGAATTCCATAAATTTAAAAATGGCATTCCCTGAAATTTTCCAATACTTTGCTGAACTAGAAAATTTTGGCAACAGCTAGTCATAATCCAAACAACACAGAGTTTGGAGTCTACATCCCGTCATCTTGAGGATTTGCAACATTCTTCTAAAGGAATATCATGCATCATTCTTGAAGCAATTTATGAATCTCTATTCAGAATTTCCTTTTAAATATTCTTAGGTTGCATTCCATATATTTAGAATTTTCATCATTCTATACTTTTCATTTTAGACTTTCATTCTATACACTCTATATGAAAATAGACAAACCCAGCAATTGGGTTAAATGTTTGCCCAACCTGCTGGGTAGTTTTATTTAATTCAACTATTGTTTAAAAATGACTGTTTGTTTGCTTAAAATGAACCCAAAATAGGTTGGAAATTACCATGTTTAATTAAATTAATATGTTTAATGAATAATAATTAAACAAAAAACATTTATTAAATTGCTTATATGTTCACCTTTTGATCATTATTGTTGCCTCTAATAATTATGTGGCTGATTTTTAATTTCCAATCTATTTTGGGTTCACCTTAAACGAGCCACATAGTAATTTTTAAACAGTAGTTGGGTTAAATAAAACTGCCCAGCACGTTAACCCAGTCGCTGGGTCTGTCCATTTTTACCCAACTTGGGTTGTTTTTAACCCAGCACTTTTTAGAGTGTATTTTCAAACTTTCATTCCATATATTCAGTCTTTCATTCCATTCCATATTTTCAAGTTCCATTCCGTATATTGCAGTTTCATACCATATATTCAGACTTTCATTCCATTCCGTATATTGCGATTTCCATTCCATATACTTAAACTTTGTATTATAAATACAACATATACTGTATATATATACAGTACCAGTCAAAAGTTTGGAATCGGTAAGATTTTTAATGTTTTTAAAAGAAGTTTCGTCTGCTCACCAAGGTTGCATTTATTTAATTAAAAATACAGTAAAAACAGTAATATTGTGAAATATTATTACAATTTAAAATAACTGTTTTCTGTTTGAATATATTTTATAAAGTAATTATTTATTCCTGTGATCAAAGCTGAATTTTCAGCATCATTACTCCAGTCTTCAGTGTCACATGATCCTTCAGAAATCATTCTAATATGATGATTTGATGCTCAAGAAACATTTATTGTGTACAATTGTACAAAATATTTGTGTACAATATTTTTTTTTTCAGGATTCTTTGATGAATAGAAAGTTCAAAAGAACAGAATTTATTTGAAATATAATCTTTTGTAACATTATAAATGTCTTTATTGTCCCTTTTGATTGATTTAATGCATCCTTGCTGAATAAAAGTATTGATTTCTTTCATTTCTTTTCAAAAAAATAAAAATTCTTACTGACCCCAAACTTTTGAACGGTAGTTTATAATGTTACAAAAGCTTTGTATTTCAGATAAATGCTGTTCTTTTGAACTTTCTATTCATCAAGGAATCCTGAAAAAAAAAGTAAACAACTGTTTTCAACACTGATAATAATCATAAATGTTTCTTGAGCATCAAATCATCATATTAGAATGATTTCTGAAGGATCATGTGACACTGAAGACTGGAGGAATGATGCTGAAAATTCAGCTTTGATCACAGGAATTTTAACATATATCCACACAGAAAACAGTTATTTTAAATTGTAATAATATTTTACAATATTACTGTTTTTACTGTATTTTTGATCAAATAAATGCAGCCTTGGTGAGCAAAAGAGACTTCTTTCAAAAACAATAAAAAAAAAAAAATCTACATTTTCAAATGTGTAATTTCTGGGGTCTTTTTTCTGGAGAAACATCTCAGAAGCAAGCGCTGGAGAACTCACTGGGTTAAAGTGTCTCTGTTGGTCTCCGCTTCTTCACCACAGCTGAATAAACGATAAAAACATCACTTTACTTTGAGCGTTGACGTTTACATAGACACCAGCCCTGCAGCCATGACAACATCACCACAGTTATCATGCGCTGGTGGCAGTTAACGTGCCAAATGACAGTCTTTAAAAGCTGAATATTAATCAGGTGGACGAGCGCTGAAAAGGTGTGTGTTCGAGAGTAGGAGGCGGATTTCCATCTGATTATCCTAATGGCTGAAAATAGCACATGTGAAGCCAGCGCTGACAGAAGAGAGAGTCGGAGGATAGTTAGCATCAGCCGCATTCTCCTACACTGATCTATCACTCATAATGACAGTGTGAAGATCACATCACATGATGCTGTAGAGGACGAAGTCACCAGACAGGTCATATATTTAAGTCGATTCATGGAAAAAGCCATTAGATGTACTATGTGATGTGCTTAAACTTTCAGAACCCATTTAAAAAAAAAAAAAAAAACTAGCATTATGTCTATTGTGGAGGACGAGGTCATCGTGAGGTCAACTTCCAGTAAGGTGCAAAAACCATTACCTCATTAACATATGCCTGCCCATATTTACATATCAACACCATTCAGGTTTCAGCAACTTGACTCATCCACATACACTATGCTGGTATGCAGAGATTAGCTAATCATATAAGAGCTCATTTACATACAGTCTTTAAAAAATGATGTAACAAGCTGGTTCAATCTGTAGCCTGTACTTGATTTGTGCACTTACTGCCTATTATTAACCAGATTGACTTTATTTCTGTCATATGTCTACAGAAGTTCTTATTAAGAATTAACAGAGGTTTAGATGTTTATTTTTTTCTTAAATATTTCGTTTAAAGTCACCATTATGGTGATCAGTGTTTATGTTGGTTGCGCTCTTGATGCTTGACTTCTTAACTTTATTTTTTTCTAGCTGCTGTAACTGTGTTTAATATGGCAGGAATAGCAAGAGAAATTGTGATGAGAAGATGTTGCCTATATAGTGATAAAGCTATAATCATCATTTAATGGTCTAATTCACTGATATTATCCAGAAATTATAGATTTTATTAATTTCACGTGATTGATTATAATAGAACTGTGATAGTAGTCTAGCATGAGATCCAGCATTGTTTTAGGCAGGTAATCTGAAACATTTTAATAACACATTGTACAATAAACATTTTGAACTCCTGAGACACACTTAGACATCAAGAATCATTGTATGAATCTCAATAACGGTGACAAAGCTTCATGCTACAATGCATTCTAGGAGCCATGTATGAGGTCTGTATCTGTGTGTGCCCCAGAGGAGTTTTATTTTTTTTAATACTTCAGATTATCTGATTAAAACAAATCATCTGAAGGATTAAGCCAGAGAAAAACTAACTTTAAAAAGTCAAGAGTCAAAGTGGCCAACTAAAACAAACACTGATCACCATGATGGTGACATCAAACAAAACTATTGATCTATTTTCAATAAATCATCAACATGTAAACCTCTGTTAATTCTCAATAAGAACTTCTGTAGATGTAAATAAAGTCAAACTGGTTGAATGTTAGAGGATAATGTTCTAACAATGTTATAATTAAATGTTTTTAGAGAAATGTTATCCTACTTTTTAAGGAAACATTATGGGAACAAAAAAAAAACTTGTCACTGAAAACACTACCAGAACACAAACATTTCTAGCTGGGTTCATTCTTTCACTGTGTGAAAGTCCTAAGACACATCAAAGACAGAGTGATTGGATGTGAAACGTGAGTGAAAGTGCGCCCGCATGCTCCAAACCTGTCTTAACAAGCTAATTAAATCTGGGTTTTTTTTGTTTTCAACACTCCCTGCTTGTTTATTTATGTTCCACTGGAGCAGCTGAAATTACACACACACACATACACACCAAAGACTCATCTGAACTTCTGATCCAGCCTCTTCCGCGGCGCTTAATGAGTTCGACCCGCAGTGACGGGAACGCGCCAGTCCGAACGAGTGCACGGATAGAGGTTAATAGATCATCTAAACGGGCTGTGAAACAAAGTATACTCAATAACATGTTTTAATGAAAATACTGACACTATACTGACCTATTTGTATCATTTCCCCACTGAAGTCCACTTAATGTTATAGTCAAGGTTACCTGTGTCATAATTTAGGTTTCCACCTTGCAATTAAACAGGCTGTTTTTGCTGCTGTAGCCTAAATTAAAAAATCCATATTTAAATGACCTCTATTATGTACATTTGCCTAAACACCATGTTTTAATCAGTTCCAGTCCTTTGCTTTGTTAAGGGTAATTTCATAGATAGGATCTTATGTATCTTGAAATGAAGCACAAACAAATAAAACCAACAATAAATATGTGATATTTTTCTTGATAGATAGATAAACAAATAAAGTGATATGTATCTTAATAAATAGATAAATAAGAGATATTCATCTTGATAAATGAATAAATAAATAAATAAGTGATATTGATTGCTATTTAAGTGATATTTTTCTTGGTTTTGCTGTTCTTCATAACATTGACAATGTCATCTCCTTGGTAATCAAAAATGCTTTAATTAAATCAATACAAATATAATAATCACAACTTTTAATAAAACTTTACATGGGGGATAAAAATTGTTTGGATTAATTATGCCACAACTGTGGGATTGATGTAATTTGTGTAAAAATATATTGTTTAAAATGAAGACTAATTATAATACACAAATAAATATTGAAATGATTCATGTTTATTTATTTCTTGATATTCTATTATCATAGTTTTATAAATTTTATAATATTTGATGATGATTTTTCAAAGTCTAAGATTAAAAGTCTAGATCGGGACCAGGGCTATTATGATAATAACTAAAACTAAAACCATAAAAAAAAAATTCATTACTTAAAATAAAATAAACATGAACTGAAATCAAATGAAAAAAATAAATAAATAAATAAAATAAAAGTTAAACATATTTTATTTCAGCTAGCCAAGCAACATTTCTAATTAACTAAAAAAAGTAAGAATAAAACAAAAATAAAAATTAATTAAAATGTATAAAAATGACAAAAACACACAATGAAATGAAAATGGAAAATATAATTATAAAAACTAATTTAAAATATTAATAAAAACTAAACATCTGTATTAAGCTTTAATAAAATTGTATATATATATATATATTTTTTTTTTTTTTGATGAAGGAACACACATTCACGCTGAATTCTGAATGAGTCGTTTCTGACGTTTGCAGTTACATTAAATCAACCTGGTTTTATTTCTAATGATCATGAAAAATCACGTTTCCCATGATATGATGCCTTTATCCATGGCCTTTCGACCAAACATGACACAGAGATTCTCACCACCATGATTTGGTCTCATTATCTTCCTGAAAAACTGGCTGAGATTCTGCCGAGTGAATCTATTTCCACAGATTTGCTCTGTTTCTGAATGAAATAATCTGAGTCCGTTCTCATCCTGTAATTTGGGGAGTTTTGAGCGGCAGCCAGTTCTGTCTCACTCAGCGTTTGCATTATTCATGCGTGTATTTATTAGCACTCTGAGGTACAATTAGAGCGCTCTGATTCTAAATGTGCTTATGTGTGTAAAAACTTTTCCTGCCAAAAATGACATAAACAAATCAAGCACAGAGCAACATCCTCTGACCCAAAACAACATCAGGAACTCAGTATTTTTCATGCTTTATATCTGTTTGTTACTGATATTTTGCAACGACAAGCTAAAATGAGTCATTTGTTAGTCTTTTTGATTTCAACATTCATGTAATTATGGGTCAGTCTCAAACTCGTAATCCATTTTCATACATGAAACCTGTCCAGTTGTGAATGTTAAATTGAAGGCAAACATCTAAAACAATGTTTCTCAAAGTTTTCAACATGTCTTAAAATGATTAAATAGGCAAAACAACTGATATTTTTCTTTTCTTTGAACCATAATTTGCACTGAAAAAACCTGAATATATGACGAAACCTAATTTTAATGTTTTAAAATTTAATGCATTTTTTGTTTTCTAGATCTGGAAAAGTCACGAAAATGAATAAAACATTAAAACTATATTTTCTAGTAATCTACTATAACGATAATACTGTTGTTTTTTTTTGTACTTTTCATTAAAATCATATATAATCTGAATATGAAAACGTGTCTTTTGGCTCCATCATCTTGGCTAAGCCTGTAGGATTCAGAGATGACATAAGAAGGCAGAGGCAAGCGTGTCTTTTTATCCAGATGAGCAGGAAATTCAATCATGACGCCGGGAGTGTGACTCTTTTGCCCCGTAACCAGAGTCACGGTGTCACCTGAGGGTCATCAGAATACTAACAACAGTGCTGATGTCCAGAGGCCAGACTTCAGGTTAGTCTGTGACTGAATGGACGATGAATATGGTGAAAGAGGTCAAATCCTCCAGTCATTTTAAAGGGGACCTATAATGCCCCTTTTCACAAGATGTAATATAAGTCTCTGGTGGCCCCAGAATGTGTTTGTGAAGTTTCAGCTCAAAATACCCCACAGATCATTTATTATAGCTTGTCAAATATGCCACTATTTGGGTGTAAGCAAAAACACGCTGTTTTTGTGTGTGTCCCTTTAAATGCAAATGAGCTGCTGCTCCCGGCTCACGGCGGAGCTTTAACAGCTTGCGCTTCAGTTGCTCAACAACAACAAAGCAGGAGAATCTCACGCAGCCAAAATGAGGATTGTCAGTAACGGTGTTCAGCCTTACATTGTTCAAACCAGAGTCAGACACTGATGGAGAGACTCAGGAAGAAGTTACAACTTTTAGAATGAAACTGGACGTTTCTGAATGGTTAGTGGATACATTTATGTAGTTGCTGTGGAGTTGATTCAACTCATCGACTAGCATGTGCCGTCATGTTAATCTTTTGTGCAAATCCAACATTGAATTGACCCTCGTTTGTGAAGCAGTTCGGTGTAAAATGACGGCATGACAGCAACACTCTACTAAACAACTCTGCCTCTTCTCTAAAGCAGCTCAACATGGCCTCACCCCCTTTGTTGCGTGTTCCTGGGGCCAGGGTTTATGTAAATTTTAGGGTTAATGATTTCACTAACCTGGGAAGAAGCTTGTTGTTGGATGAGGGAGACATACAAAATGTGAAGCTTTGGGGGTCGCATTCTGCCTGAGCAGGTACTAGATTTGAATTTGAACTTACTTTGCGATTATTAAAAAAGTATGTTCTATATAGTATGGGTAATATGAATACAATTCAGACGTATTACAGTCGCCATGTTGTTACTGTCACATGGCCTACAAGCATCGCTTCATTGTCATTCACAAATCCTCTCCCATGGCCTTATGGGATAGTAAAGTGTCCATTGAATACGCACTTCAGAATCTCGCCGGAAGTAGTACGTTATCTGAGGACTTTTCGCCTACTGTTTTTCGAATACAATGTATTCGGAAATACTACTCTGTTGGCGTACTGTTTTTCGCATACTAAATAATAGGGAAGTTTTCGATTTTGGACACAGCATTAATTTTTAGACTAGGCATGCAAAACTGGAGTTCCTGGAGGGCCACAGCCCTGCAGAGTTTAGTGTTGGGGAAAGTTACTTTTAAAAGTAATGCGTTACAATATTGTGTTACTTCCTAAAAAATGTAACTAATTGCATTACTTAGTTACTTTTTATGGAAAGTAATGCTTTCTGCGATTCGACATGCTCAACTTGTCTTTTAAATATAATTTTGATGCAGATAGAACTGTTTACTCAATTAACCCCTGAATGCTACTAATTTACAGCCTTCTTGTACTTGTTTCTATTTTAAATTTAGAAGTGTCAGTGTCATTGCATGACTGCTAACATACAACAACAACAACAGAGTCTGAAACTAATTAGACATTATGTTATGAAGGTCTAAAGCTTCTTTTTCTCTCACAGACTCATTGCTCTTCTAACTCATACATATTATCATTCAAGCATCTTTTCCTAGCTCAAGTTTTCGTGCGTTACCTCAGGTTGTTGCATAATTCTGTCGCCTTGAGGGAAACGAATATGTTTTTTTAGTGATTCGTTTGCAATCTGGCTGCCAATTGTCAATTAAAACTGCATATCTGTCCAGGGAGCTAAACTCATTAGCTCGCAGAGAAAAGAAAAGAAGCCAGAAACTTTCATGGCTGTGTCTAAATTAGACATACAGATCATTAGATGAACTTCAACAAGTTTCAAGTTTGTCGGAGGAGAAATAAAACTGTTCAAACTCAACCAAAGAGAGGCAGAAATGAGCAGCAACTGAAGCAGGATGATACTTGATCTGTTCTAAAAACTTGTGAGCGGCTATACTGTCTACATAGGGAGTATAGTAGTTTTTTGCCTACTATACAGTAGGGAAGTATGCGATTTCTAGTTCAAAATTAGTTACCTAGAAGTCAGCATAATTATGCATTTATATCTATGCATTTGGCAGACTCTTTAATCCAAATTTGATCAGTTTTATCGCATTTTATACAACAGTTCTTTCTGGTTCTGGTTCTTGAATCTGATTCAGATCTGTTCCAGAGCAAAACAATTTGCGTTAAGAGAAAAATTTAATTTCATAACTTTATATTTAGACTATATTTAACTTAAATCCTTTACTAGAGTGCTTTTTTTGTATGTTTGACTAAATAGTTTGCTTGTGTTTTTAATTTATTTATTGTGTTTATTGTTTGCTTGTTTTTATTTCTTTTATAATGGCTAGTGTTGTTCATTTAAATAAATATTATTTTATATAAATAATATGCCGTATTTGGTATTGAGAAAGGGTCCGTCAATAGTATCAGTGAAAATTACATTATTACGCCATTAGATGGTGGCAAAGACTCTCTTTATGAGCGAATCAGAACAAGGAAGTGCTATAGGAAATGCCCTTAACTTTTAAAAGGACAAAGAAAAAGACAGACATCGCTTTCCTCAGTGCACATTCAAACTGTTTTTTTTATTGTGGATATAATATTATGGACATCGACCTGAAGAATGAATGCTATATCAGATGCAGGTAATACACTCGTTTAGTCGTTCTCTCTCTCATAATACCATAATACTCTAGATAACACAATAATCTTCAATGAAGTGACCCAACGTTCCTTCGTTACTAGTTCTGAACTGATGTTTTAGAATTAGTAACGGAGGCTTGGGCTCACCTGTTAAACTGTCAACTTGAGATTTGAATCCGTGGCAGAAGAAATAGTTCTGCACAAAAGAGGGTTTTTTAAAGACAATCTGTTGTTGTTCTTATTTGTTTACACACTTGTGCCGCCATTTACCTACAGACGGCCGAATCACAGCTGATATACAGTGGGTACGGAAAGTATTCAGACCCCCTTAAATTTTTCACTCTTTGTTATATTGCAGCCATTTGCTAAAATCATTTAAGTTAATTTTTTTCCTCATTAATGTACACACAGCACCCCATATTGACAGAAAAACACAGAATTGTTGGCATTTTTGCAGATTTATTAAAAAGAAAAACTGAAATATCACATGGTCCTAAGTATTCAGACCCTTTGCTGTGACACTCATATATTTAACTCAGGTGCTGTCCATTTCTTCTAAACATCCTTGAGATGGTTCTATACCTTCATTTGAGTCCAGCTGTGTTTGATTATACTGATTGGACTTGATTAGGAAAGCCACACACCTGTCTATATAAGACCTTACAGCTCACAGTGCATGTCAGAGCAAATGAGAATCATGAGGTCAAAAGAACTGCCTGAAGAGCTCAGAGACTGAATTGTGGCAAGGCACATTGTGGCCAAGGTTACAAAAAAAAAAATTCTGCTGCACTTAAGAGCACAGTGGCCTCCATAATCCTTAAATGGAAGATGTTTGGGATGATCAGAACCCTTCCTAGAGCTGGCCGTCCGGCCAAACTGAGCTATCGGGAGAGAAGAGCCTTGGTGAGAGAGGTAAAGAAGAACCCAAAGATCACTGTGGCTGAGCTCCAGAGATGCAGTCGGGAGATAGGAGAAAGTTGTAGAAAGTCAACCATCACTGCAGCCCTCCACCAGTCGGGGCTTTATGGCAGAGTGGCCCTACGGAAGCCTCTCCTCAGTGCAAGACACATGAAAGCCCGGATGGAGTTTGCTAAAAAACACCTGAAGGACTCCAAGATGCTGAGAAATAAGATTCTCTGGTCTGATGAGACCAAGATAGAACTTTTTGGCCTTAATTCTAAGCGGTATGTGTGGAGAAAACCAGGCACTGCTCATCACCTGTCCAATACAGTCCCAACAGTGAAGCATGCTGGTGGCAGCATCATGCTGTGGGGGTGTTTTTCAGCTGCAGGGACAGGACGACTAGTTGCAATCGAGGGAAAGATGAATGCGGCCAAGTACAGGGATATCCTGGAAGAAAACCTTCTCCAGAGTGCTCAGGACCTCAGACTGGGCCGAAGGTTTACCTTCCAACAAGACAATGATCCTAAGCACACAGCTAAAATAACGAAGGAGTGGCTTCACAACAACTCTGTGACTGTTCTTGAATGGCCCAGCCAGAGCCCTTACTCAAACCCAATTGAGCATCTCTGGAGAGACCTAAAAATGGCTGTCCACCAACGTTTACCATCCAACCTGACAGAACTGGAGAGGATCTGCAAGGAGGAATGGCAGAGGATCCCCAAATCCAGGTGTGAAAAACTTGTTGCATCTTTCCCAAAAAGACTCATGGCTGTATTAGATCAAAAGGGTGCTTCTACTAAATACTGAGTAAAGGGTCTGAATACTTAGGACCATGTGATATTTCAGTTTTTCTTTTTTAATAAATCTGCAAAAATGTCAACAATTCTGTGTTTTTCTGTCAATATGGGGTGCTGTGTGTGCATTAATGAGGAAAAAAATGAACTTAAATGATCTTAGCAAATGGCTGCAATATAACAAAGAGTGAAAAATTTAAGGGGGTCTGAATACTTTGTACCCACTGTATAGCCATATCGCACGGCTACAAGTGTGATATTGCTCATTTATCAGTCCATGCATTCCTTTGGAATCAAACCCATGACCTTGCCATTACCAGAGCCATGCTCTACTGTTTGAGCTACAGAAATGCACATGTATAATGTCTAGAAATGTCAGCCTCTCATTTGGTTTTGGATCAGAGCAGATTTGGACAGATCAATCATCAAGTTCTAAAGCTAGACAGTAATGTGAGAGTCCGTTCACATAGGTTTCTCTCTCTCTCTTACTCTGCGGAGATCTTCGCTGTATCATACCAGCATGTGTGTGTAAAAACATCTCAGCGTGAGTGTGAATCCAGGATCCTTCTGCTGGGAAACACAGTATTTCTGTATTAATGTGACTGTCACGGAGAACACAGGCATCATCAATTGTAAATTCATATATTCAAATCAGCCTTTACAACAGAAGGTTAAAATATGCTCTTCATTAACATTTGGGGAGGCTGGAGCAATTATGCTAATTTGCAAATGACCTCTATTAATAAAATAAATAAGTAAATGAAGATACCAACTGTATGGATGTTTAAAGATCTACAAAACCACAAGCAAGAATCAAAATGGCTGCCTCCGAAATGGCAAACTTCCTTACTATATAGTAGGTGAAAAACATGTGACAAAAGAAGTATGTCTAAATTCACAGTACTCGTAAAAGAGTCGGCAAAAAGTACTACTTCTATATAACTTCTGCTTCTGAAGTGTGCATACAATGGACACTTTACTATCCCATGAGGCCTTGGATTTGTTAATGGCAGTGAAGCGATGTAACTGACGCTGGTAGGTCACATGATAATGACAACATGGTGAATGTAGTACGTCTTTACTACACACATCCATACTATATAGAACATGCTTTTTTAGCAGTCGCAAAGTAAATACTTATTCAAAATAAGTACCTACTCAAGGGAGTATGCGATCAGGGTGTAAGGGGTTAACGGTAACAGTTAACACTTATATAAAGCTTGATTTGATCGGGATCAGGATCGGTATCAGCCAATCATGATGACAGGACATAGTCGGTATTGGCTGCAAAAATCCTGATCGGAACATCCCTATTCTCTAGTTTCACATCTCTTATCACCGCACACTCTCCTTCTTCACACAATAAAAGGCCAGATGACTCGTTTTGTTTAGGGCTTGATTTACTTCACAAACTCTTGTGCTTGTGTTTGTTTACAAGCAGGAACCCTTCAAACAGACCCTGTCTTTAGTCCTGATAGCGGTTTCATTGATTAGATAGATCACATGACTCTAAAGACAGACATCATACAGATGATTATCCAATGGGATCAAATAGCTGCTCCAACAATGACAGTGAATCGAACCGGATGTTTAATAAAGACATGAAATTGTTTCTGGGATGTTGGTTTAATCTAAAGACAAAAGCTGTCTGCACATGATATGGGTTTTCTTCGATTATTTTTGTTAACGCATGGCAAAATAATCATTTATTGCATATGCTTAATAACATATAAAAAAACTTTGACTTGAGCGAAATTATCCGAAAATGTCAGAAGTGTTGAATGTTGAGTCGCTCCTATGGCCATGTAATAAAGAACAAATAGGAGTCATTCAATTAGAAATGTTTATACTAGCTTGAACCGCCCGCTCTAAGCAGGACTCAAACACGGGTCCGCCGGCATAGGAGTCGGGTGCTCTAACAAGGAGGCTAAAGACCGCAGTCTCTAGCGTCAGTCACTAGAGTGCCTCTTGAGATCAGGGGAGTGAGGTTTACACACACAGCTATTACTAGCTGGCCTTCGTTACACTTGTTATATGCAACATAAATCAATAAACTTGGCATTCTAGACGACAAAGACCATTGATGCTGGGCTGTCTGCCTTGGCTTTTACTCAGTTATTTTGTACAATATGACACAAGAATCATAAAAGACAAACACAAGGCTTTACATGAAAATGATCTCAAATTACAGATCAAATTGCAGATCAAAAACAGTTTGACTTACACAGAATGACACATAGCCTATATTAAATGTCTAGTCCTTCATCAGGAGCAAGATAAAATGATGGTGTATTGATTTTTCCTGCTGTGCTTTGATGAGGTAATGGCTTCTCGTGTACATGTTTATAATGCTATATGAAGCACTGATGCTGATGTCTCAGTAATAATCCTCATAATCATTGGGATTTGATTTGATCATAAAAGAAAATTCTGCAAACATTTTATATTTGAGAAAAACACTAATGTGTCATGCTCAAAAAAAAAAACCATAGACATTAAGAAGGTAAATAAGGTTAATAATTTTTTTTTTTCTTATTTCTTAGTTCAAGAAAGTGTTACAAAAATCAGTGCTGCCAAGTCCGCGGCTTTCCCGTGAAACTGGGATACTTTAACACTGTTTCTGCAGGTTGTTTTGTCCGTGGGTTGAACTCCAAATAACATGATATTTAGCCCCTGGAAAAGCAGATTTTACCCCCCTTGAAATGCGATTTAGCTAGTTTTAAAGAGCAATTGGGCAGGTTTTGTTGTGAAAACCTGGCAACCCTGAAAAGATGTTTATTTTTTAAGTTTAATGAATGAGTGAAGTGAATAAATAATCCTGTTAAATAATCGATTCTCAGTATTGACCAAAATAATCGGCACTATCTTATATCTGTGTTAAGTCAATCAAACAGACAGTCCTGCCCCCAAACTCACATCATTGGTTGAGTCAGAAGAAGACATCTCATACAAACAGATCAATGTTCTCAAAGCGTCACAGAGTTGCAGTGTTTTTCAGGTCAAACTATTAACGACAGACACCAGAAGCTATCTGAACATCACACACAGCATCTTTAAAGAGTTTGAAGGCTGAAATAAAAACTCTGGATTTCTCAGTCAAAGCATGTGGCCGTTTATTCACCTCAGAGCAGAATAAAGAGTTTCCCGCCGTGCCGAGTGAAGATCTCACAGTCAATCGGCGGTTAATTTATCGCTCGTCTTTTCGCTGTTGCTCCACGGTTGGTCAGAGAAATTACATAAGGCGTTAATTAGCCACCCCAGTTCTGTCTCTGGTGTGTAGAAAGTCAGTGGGAGTCAATGTTCATTATCAGCCGCTACACTAAAAATACCCTCATCCAAAGCTGCATGCAGCACTAAATCACGCTCCTGAAACACTCTGCTGGAAAATACGACCTGATTTCCCTGCAGGAGACGAATGGAGGATCATTTCAGAGTGAGAAATCAAGAAGTTTGTCTTTCCCAAAGCTCTCCAGCATTTGAGCACCCATCTTACTGTCATTTTGTATCACGCTAACATTATATACAGCGTCCTTGGGTTCTTGAAAGACGCTATATAAATTAAAAGTATTATTATTATTATGAATCACAATTTAAGTTTTGAACAACAACAACAACAAATGGTTTGTGTAGGCTATTATAATAGAAAAGCCTATAAATCCAGTGAATTAAGATCAGATTATTCATAACAAACAGCTTTACATTATGAAATATCCTACTTGAGTAAAGATAAGAACAAAGGACTGTCAAATTTAATTTTGTTAAAAAAAAAAAAACGGATTACGTCTTGACGCGTCTCTACACCTTACGATTCCAGGCAGATCCAAAGCTGATGTTGATTAGATGTTGAGTTATTATCTAAAATAACACTGCCACGGCAACACCGGTAATTGACTGAATTATAATTAAATGACATGCAGATTCTATAAAAGCAGCGCAGATCTAAAGCTGTGTTGTGACAGATGGAAAAGAACAAAACCAGAGTGGAAGGTCATAAAAAGTCTGTGTTAAATATAAATAATTTGGTTCAGCTATTCAAAAAATAGAATAATTTGCAAGGCAGTTATAGGTAGCCTATTGAATAATTATACTTATTGTGAAGCTGTTCAATTACAGAAGGCATAAATATGGAGGAAAAAATAACTAGAGGAGTATTTATTCAGTACTTTAATAACAGTAAATGAGTCATATTCAAATCCATTATAATTGAGAAGCGGAACTTTATTATAACCCATCAATCATTTGTTCACACAATTATCTTTGGAACTGTTATGGCAACCATAAACAGCTACAGTTAGACCAATGAATGATCACTTTGTGTTTATTAAAATTATTAATATTTTATGTTTTCAACATGTTACTGTCAGGACACAGACGGAGGCAGAGGGGTGAGTGAACACTGGTGTTTATTTAGACAGAGGCACGAACACAGGCAAATGGAGAATGCAGGCGAGAAGATGAATGAGCACTTTTAAACAGTCACTTAGCTGATAATAAGAGTTCTTGCTTGCAGGCGTGGATGAGAACAAGGAGCAGGCATGGATGAGAACAAGGAGCAGACAACTGGAGATGGAAGACAATCGGAGGGAGACAAAGTTAAGTATCCATGTGAGTCTGACGAGACCAGATGCTGAGTGCAAGGGGAGAGTGTCTTTTAAGGAGTGCTGGTGATGAGGTGCAGGTGCAGGTCATCAGAACTCCAGGGACTGTGAACGAATGGGAGGAGCGTGAAGATCTGGTGATGATGTGGTGATTGGAAGGTGTTGGCTGTGACTCCGTGACAGTACCCCCCCTCCACGGGCGGCTCCTGACAACCGGATGGGGCGATGATGACGGGGTCTACCTTGACCCTGGGGGAGCAGGACGGTCCGGGTGTTTGGCAAGGAATTGCGTGAGGAGTGGGTGGTCGAGGATGTCATGACGGTTGACCCAGGAGCTTTCTTCTGGGCCATAGTCCTCCCAGTCAACCAGTTATTCGAGTTGGGGACCCCATCGTTGGGAGTCGAGGATCGCCCGCACCCGGTGGATGGTCTCCTCTTCGGCGATGTTGGGAGGAGGAGGTACCGCATTGTCACCAGGATCTGTGGAGGTAGAAGGCATGGGATCAGTGTGTGGTTTCAACAGGGATACATGAAATGAAGGTGAGATACGGTACTGTGCAGGGAGGTTGAGCCGGTAGGTGACTTCGTTGAGCTGCCTCTGTATAGTGAATGAACCTATGTACCGGGGACTCAGCTTTCGGCAAGGCAGCCGGAGACGGATGTCCCGCGTCGAGAGCCAGAACTTCTGGCCAGGTTTGTACTGAGGAGTGGGGCCTCTTCTGGCGTCGGCCTGCCTCTTGTGTCTCCGGACTGCCTGCTAGAGATGGACATGAGCTGAGTCCCACACTCTCTCGCTCTGGTGGAACCAGTGGTTGACAGCTGGAACCTCCGTGGGCTCACCCGACCAGGCAAAGAGTGGTGGTTAGTAACCCAGGATACACTGGAACGGGTGAGTCCGGTGGTGGTCTGCCGGAGGGGATTCTGGGTGTACTCCGCCCAGGGCAGGAACCGGTTCCAGCAGTCCTGGTTCCGGTGGCAGTAGACTCTCAGGTATCTCCCAATTTCCTGGATTTTGCGCTCAGTCTGGCCGTTGGTCTGAGGATGGTAACCAGATGACAGGCTGATGGACACTCCTAGGAGTGTGAAGAAGGCTTGCCACACTCTTAATATGAACTGAGGACCTCAGTCAGAAACAATGTCTTTGGGTATACCGAAATGATGGAAGACATTCTGGAATAGTGCTTCAGCGGATTCAAACGCTGTGGGAAGACCTTTTAGGGGTACGAGTTTGCAAGCCTTGGAGAATTGATCCACTATGACTAGTACACAGGTGTAGCCGTTGGAGGATGGTAGGTTGGTCATAAAATCGATGCCCAGACGTGTCCACGGTCTACGGGGAATCGGTAGAGGAACTAATTTACCCTCCGGAAGCCTCATAGGAGTGTCGGCAACGGCACAGACTGAGCATCCCCTGATGTAGCAGGAGACATTCTGAGACATGGAGGGCCACCAGTAGCGTTGCCGCAGGAGCGAGAGGGTACGTAGACTGCCTGGGTGTCCAGAGCCCGGAGATGTGTGAGCCAAGTCCATGAGGGGCTGTCGGTGGGCAGGTGGAACGTAGAGAAGCCCCTCAGGACCTCCCAGCGGAGCTGGCTCGGAGCGGTTAGCTTGGGTGATGCGCTGATTGATGGACCACAGGATGGGGCTGACGATCATGGCTGGAGGGAGGATAGGCTCTGGATCGGGATTGTCAGGATCAGGTTGATAAAGCCGGGATAAGGCATCGGCTTTGCAATTCTTGGTCCCTGGGCGGTAGGAGACCATAAAGTTAAACCTAGTGAAGAAGAGGGCCCAGCAGGCCTGACGAGGGTTCAACCGTTTGGCATCATGCAGGTATTCCAGGTAACGATTATGGGTGATTACCTCGAATTGATGCTTTGCTCCCTCCAGCCAGTGTCTCCACTCTTACAAAGCTAACTTGATGGCGAGGAGTTCTCTGTCCCCGATGTCATAATTTTGCTCTGCCGGGGGTAGCTTCTTAGAGAAGAAGGCACATGGATGGAGTCGTGGTGGGTCACCCTTCCGCTGTGATAACACCGCCCCGACCCTGACGGAGGATGCATCGACTTCAACGATGAATGGAAGATCAGGGTTCGGATGCACCAGAATCGGAGCGGTGAGGAAGGCCTGTTGGAGTTGATGGAAGGCTTCTCGGGCAGATGGAGTCCAGGACAGATACTTGGGCCGGCCTTTGAGGTGCGAGGTGAGGGGTGCACTGAGGAGACTATAATTGTGGATTTAGCAACGGTAGAAGTTCACAAAGCCCAGGAAACGTTGTAGCTCCTTGACTGTTGAGGGTACTGGCCAGTTGTGAATGGTTTCCACCTTCCTCTGGTCCATTTGGATGCCGTGTTGGTCTATGATGTAACCCAAGAAGTGTATGGAGGTGGTGTGGAACTCGCACTTCTCCAGCTTGAGGTACAGATGGTGTTGGTGGAGTTTCTCGAGGACCTGGAAAACGTGTTGGCAATGTTCGGCCATGGAGGGAGAGTTGGACAGGCCATACGGCATGACCCAGTATTGTCCAGACGGTGTTATGAAGGCAGTTTTCCACTCATCCCCCCGGCGTATACGAATAAGGTTGGAGAAGATGCAAGCTCCATGTAGCTGTTCCAGAGCCGCCGGGACCAGAGGAGCTGAATTTGATAGTCTGGGAGTTCAGGTGACCTCCCAGAGAGGTTGGGCCCACTGTAGCGCTTGTCCGGCGAGGAGAGAGATGACGAACGCCACCCGAGACCGGTTCTGGAGTGCTAGGAGAGCGGCGTGCAGGAGATCAGCGGGAACCGTGGGTGCAGTGCTGGTGGCAGGCTGTGGGAGTGAGGACTGCACTGCATCGACCAGGGTGGTGAATGGGTCCACAGTACGATCCCCGCCTGTGTCCGAGGTGCTCTGCATGGGGTCTGGTATTCTGTCAGGACACAGACGGAGGCAGAGGGGTGAGTGAACACTGGTGTTTATTTAGACAGAGGCACGAACACAGGCAAAGGGAGAATGCAGGTGAGAAGATGAATGAGCACATTTAAACAGTCACTTAGCTGATAATAATAAGAGTTCTTGTTTGCAGGCATGGATGAGAACAAGGAGCAAACGACTGGAGATGGAAGACGATCGGAGAGAGAACACAAGAAGACAAAGATAAGTGGCAGGTAAGTATCCATGTGAGTCTGACGAGACCAGATGCTGAGTGCAAGGGGAGAGTGTCTTTTAAGGAGTGCTGGTGATGAGGTGCAGGTGCAGGTGCAGGTGATCAGAACTCCAGGGATTGTGAACAAGTGGGAGAAGCGTGAAGATCTGGTGACGATGTGTGGTGATTGGAAGGTGTTGGCTGTGACTCCGTGACAGTTACATATATATATATATATATATATATATATATACAGCAAAACATCCAGTGTTAAATGAACATTTCCGGTGTGGATTATATAAACACTGGCAATGTTCATTTTACACTAATAGTGTTCATTTAACACTGGAGGTTTTACTATATATATATATATACATATATATATAACAAATCATGAAAATAATTTTTACTGTGTACAGACATACTTAAACTATAAAAATAACAAAACAAAAAAAGACTAAAACTTTATCTAAAATTAAAATGAAAACAAAAAATATAAAAATAAGAATGGATTTAAATAAAATATGAATAAAACTATAACAGTATTGCAATGATACTAAAACAACACTGATAAATGCTATAACAGTATATAAATAATACAAAAATGACACTGTCATCAACCAACTTGGTTGCACTTGGAAGCCAAGCCCACTTTGAAATCTCACTGGTCCAAAATCCTGGTCCACATCACTGTAAATCACTAACCCTAAGAATAAGTCACTCAACACAGGTGCATCTGTTCATCAAGCATGACATTTATCTTTGCAATGACAAAATTCTCCATTTAGCAGAAATTATCGTTAGTTTAGCTTAATCTGAACACTTGACATTTGATATTCAACAGTGTTTTGATCTGCCTGCATTGACACCATTGTATGCGAACTGAACTGAGCTGAATGATGACATCACTGTTTACTCCAGTGCTGATATAGATAAATTAACTAAATTAATAACTATTGATTCTTATAACGGAATAAATCAATACTGAATTTACTTAAGATGGACAATGACACCATTTTCTTTAAGAGCTGCTGTGCAGCCAAAATTATATACGAGTTATCACTGTAAAGCTGCTTTGATACAATCTGCATTGTTAAAAGCACTATATAAATAAAGGTGACTTGACTTGACTTGACAACACTAATCTGAGTATTAAAGACTGTTCTTGTTCTGTGTACACAAGTATCTGCCTGCTTGCCTGTGTTAGCATGTTTCCATGTGTTTGTGAAGAGTAAAACATTGGTTTGTCCTCCGTGCCTGCTGTCAGCCTCTCTCCGTGCCAGTCATCACACGGGCCGGAAAAGACAGAGCTGTTGGCTAGCCGACGGCCCGACCATGCCAACCGAGCCGCAGCACTAGAGAGAGAGACTCCACGGGCACTAAAAGCCTCTCCAAACTCCAAACCAACATACAGACAAGAGGTTAACAGATCCTGCGACACACGGCAGAATTACAGTTAAGAAATGAGTGGGTTTAAACAGTCACATGCAAACAGAAAACAGTCCAAGTGTCATGACGTCTGAACCTTTCAGCACCGTGACACTATAAAGGACTTTTCTGATTGGCTGGTATATG
Organism: Elopichthys bambusa; assembly: GCA_037101425.1. NCBI lineage: Eukaryota > Metazoa > Chordata > Actinopteri > Cypriniformes > Xenocyprididae > Elopichthys > Elopichthys bambusa. The sequence goes on from CM074435.1 coordinate 5,877,566, forward strand.
GAATGAATTGAATTAAATACTATGTGGTTTAGTATAAATAGTATGTGTTTTGGTAATGTGTTCTACAATAATATTGTGGCAAGCAGGGAAGGGCCGAGAGCCGTGGGAACGGAGTGAAGCCAGTGGTACGAGTGTTAATGAGCGTCACCTGCATGCCACACTGGTCTCGAGTCCGACGGAGGAGCTCCGGAAGGATAAAAGAAGGAGTGACGAGACAATCAGGCCTAGACTTAATGTCATTATGTTTTGCTTTACTTTCGCTTTGTTGTTTATGTTTATTTTGCAGTTAAAGTTACATTTACTGTTAAAATAAAATTCTGTGTCCGGTTCCCAAAACACACTGCCATCCGGTCCTCCACCAGCTGGGTAAACTCCTTCACGACGCCCGGCTGTGGGGACAGCTCCTACGGTTTCGGGCAGCTGGCAGCTCCTCCCCTATTCCCTGCTCCTCCCTATTATGGCGGACGACAACTGGTTCTGGCCTCAGGCAAATGGCGGCGACTCCTTCTTTCCCCTCTCAGACGGCAGCCTCCCCTCCACAACCCAGGTAAACAGTGTTACAGATGTAGGCTAGTAAGAGCTGTCCATGTAAACCTCACTCCCCTGAACTCAAGAGGCGCTCCAGTGACTGACGCTAGAGACTGCAGTCTTTAGCCTCCTTGTTAGAATGCCTGACTCACATGTGGATGGACCGAGTTCGAGTCCCGCTTAGACCGTGTGGTTCGAACAGGGGGGGTTAAATTGGTGCCGTGACCCAGATGGGAGTGAGGTTTAGGGAGATAAGTGTAACAGACGTAGGCTAGTAAGAGCTGTGCGTGTAAACCTCACTTCCCTGAACGCAAGACAACTCTAGCGACTGACGCTAGAAACCGCGGTCTTTAGCCTCCTTGTTAGATCCCCCGTTTCCCATGCAGATGGACTGGAGTTCGAGTCCTGTTTAAGCCCAAAGTGTAGTTCACTTTTCACGCATACATGAGGTTCAGCATATAGTGCACATGATGCGAATTTCAGAATTTTCAGAAGAGTACTGTACATGCATTTTTGTAACCGCACATGCACATAGGTCGCACATGCACATTTAACTGTTTTTGCAGTAATTCGTTTATCCACAAGGTGGAAACCATGCCCTGGGGGTGTCAATTCACAAGACAATCAGGTACAACTTTAACGAGGGGGGTAATAATTTGGCAGGAAGTCAACAACATTGTTGTTTTACTTAAACTGTGCAATCTGCCAACACGGTGCACGTGCTTCCTCTACATGCGGAAGAAGCACTGATGATCTGAAAACAAACATGTGCGCTGGAGTCCACGGTGAAATTCTGCTTCAATGAAAGTGTCATACAGCCAGTCTTTGTTTCTCCACAAGTCACTTGTGCTGTTTGTGTGACTAAATCTGCCATGATCAAACCTTCAACTAGGAATTTCAATAAATGCAACATGGATCTCCACCTTATTGTTAGCAAGGGTGTTTGCAGAATAAACAACCTATGTGACAATACAATGGGGAAAATGAACATAATTTGAATGATTGGGAATAATATTAGGAGTTTTATATTCTGAAGTTCCTAAAGGTTTTACCAGTTTTCATAATGTTAATCAGTTGAAACGATAACAACATTTTTATATCAAAGAGCATCGTTCTTTGCTTTGTGAATTTGCAGGGAAGTCTGAATTTGTGGTTTGTCTTATTTGCAAATAAATTGTGTTGCTTAGAAAATCCAGATTACAAAGTGCTCACCAAAACCATGTGTTTTGTATTGATTTACTGTCTAATGAAGTTACCATAGTTGGTTAAATGAAGTCGGTGTGCCACCTACAGGCCTTTTGGGTGACGTGTAGGTTGGTAAAGAACGCACAAAATGGCCATTATTACATTACCCTTTTTTGATAGAATAATCGTGATTAATAATTGCAATTATAATTTTAAGCAAAATAATTGTGATTATCAGTTTAACCATTATTGTGCAGCCCTACACAAAATAAACAACAAAACAAAAGTAAAGTAAAGTGGCAACCGCTCTTACGCATATAAACATAATAAAACACAATATAAATGTCCAGGCCTGGTCCTCTCTCGTCCTTCACTGTCGTCACTCCTCCTTTTATCCTCCGGAGTTCCTCTGTGGGACTCGAGACGGGTGGGACTCTAAATCGCTTCGTTCCCACGGCTCTCGGCCTTGCCCTGCTTGCCACAAGTATATATAGTAAATACACTGCCTGGCCAAAAAAAAGTCACTGTTTGGATTTAAATAGGCAAATGCTTAAGAGTCTATGACTGGAACATTATTGCAGTGATTATTATGTTTCTAGCATGTTATATATAAGAGTCGAGAATTGACAATGCAAGAGTTGAGCACTCTGTAAAATATATAACATGCTAGAAACATAATAATCACTGCAATAATGATCCAGTCATAGACTCTTAAGTATTTGCCTATTTAAACCCAAACAGCAACTTTTTTTTGGTCGGGCAGTGTATATGCAGTTGCTGACCTTTGACCTCCTCTCACACCTGTTCCTCCTCCTCACATTTAGAGACTCAGAGGTCAGAGTGAGGTCAGAACGAGATGTCTCACAGGTACAGAGCTCTACAGCTTCACTGATTTAGCGTGAGGTCAGCCTACTTAATCCATAATGCACAGGGCACAGTCATTTCAACACTTAAGAAAACATACTCTACTGTGTTTTATTTGTGCACAGCAATACCACATCACTCTTATACAGATTAAACTCAAATCAGAAGACAATAAATGAGATATGTAATTAAACCTTTTAATAAAACCACAGCAGATACTTTGTTTGACAGAATGAGAGCGCAAATGAATGTTCGGGTTTATTACGGTAGAGACAATGACAGTGATTGTGTGCATCTCTCTCCTTACACACACACACAGGCATGTGTTTCATTAGGATGGCCTCTCATTGATCTCACTGGAGTAATATTTACTCTGTAACTCAGAGGCCAGTAATAAAGTGTGTGATTAACAGACTCTCCTCCATGCTGGGAACACAGCGACGCTGTACTACACCGCCACCTCACTCTCTTAATGAATCTTAATGGCTTCCTAATGGCTTCTTAATGACTTCATCACACTGCACGGGACGCCACACACACTCACATGCTGGGGGAAACACCACAGACACACACAGACATCGTTCTACCATCACTGCTGACAGAACCGTCACCATAACAACCACAACACCATCATCATAACCAAACTCAACATCATCATAACAGGCAACAACACTATCCACTGCTGTCACCATAACAACTATTGTCAAATCAGCATAATACCCAAACCTTGAACCTGAGGTTTCAAACAGGATGACGTATTGCAATTCAAATTTATGTCAGGAAGAAGAAATAAAATGAAATTCCTTTAACTGTCATTTTTAATTACAAAAGCTAAATTTGCCAAGACTTTGAATGTTGCATTATTTGAAAATTTTAGATCGATAGATAGATAGATAGATAGATAGATATATAGACAGACAGATAAATAGATAGGCAGACAGATAGACAGACAGACAGTTAGATGTATAGATAGATGGATAGACAGACAGACAGACAGAGACGATAGATAGATAGATAGATAGATAGATAGATAGATAGATAGATAGATAGATAGATAGATAGATAGATAGATAGATAGATAGGCAGACAGACAGATAGACATATAGATAGATGGATAGACAGACAGACAGAGACAGATAGACAGACAGACAGATGATAAATAGATAGACAGATAGACAGACAGATAGATGGATGGATAGATAGATAGATAGATAGATAGATAGATAGATAGATAGATAGATAGATAGATAGATAGATAGATAGATAGATAGACGGATAGACAGACAGACACAGATAGATAGACAGATGATAGATAGACAGACAGACAGATGATAATTAGATAGACAGACAGACAGATGATAGACAGACAGACAGATGATAGACAGACAGACAGATGATAGACAGATAGATAGATAGACAGACAGACAGATAGATAGATAGATAGATAGACAGACAGATGATAAATAGATAGACAGACAGACAGACAGATGATAGATAGACAGACAGATGATAGACAGACAGACAGATGATAGACAGACAGATAGATAGATAGATAGATAGACAGACAGATGATAGATAGATAGATAGATAGATAGACAGACAGATGATAAATAGATAGATAGACAGACAGATAGACAGACAGACAGATGATAAATAGATAGATAGACAGACAGACAGACAGATGATAGACAGACAAACAGATGATAGACAGACAGATGATAAATAGATAGACAGATAGACAGACAGATGATAGATAGACAGACAGACATATATATAGATAGACGGATAGACAGACAGACAGACAGACAGACAGAGAGACAGATAGATGGATAGATAGATATATAGATAGATAGACAGACAGACAGACAGACAGACAGATGATAGATAGACAGACAGATGATAGATAGACAAACAGATGATAGACAGACAGATGATAAATAGATAGACAGATAGACAGACAGATGATAGATAGACAGACAGACATATATATAGATAGACGGATAGACAGACAGACAGACAGAGAGACAGATAGATGGATAGATAGATAGACAGACAGACAGACAGACAGACAGATAGATAGATAGATAGACAGACAGACAGACAGATGATAAATAGATAGACAGACAGACAGACAGATGATAGATAGACAGACAGACAGACAGACAGACGATAGACAGACAGATGATAGACAGACAGACAGATGATAGACAGATAGATAGATAGACAGACAGACAGACAGATAGATAGATAGACAGATAATAGATAGATAGATAGATAGACAGACAGACATATGATAAATAGATAGACAGACAGATGATAGATAGATAGACAGACAGACAGATGATAGACAGACAGGCAGTTAGATAGACAGATAGATAGATAGGCAGACAGACAGATAGACAGACAGACAGATATATAGATAGACGGATAGACAGACAGACAGAGAGACCGATAGATAGATAGATAGATAGATAGATAGATAGATAGATAGATAGATAGATACAGTATCTCACAGAAGTGAGTACACCCTAGGGATGTAAATCGGACAGTTCATCACGAATCGATACAATATCGTTTCTCATAGCCAGCGATACGATATTTTCCGATACCTCAAAAAGTTCTGCAATACGATTACAATACGATTCGATTAGATCAATATTTCGATATTATGAACCTATTTTACACAACCAGTTACATTTTTATTAACTCACAACTACAACCAAAATATATAACAAACATTTATGTCAAAATTGCACATCCTGAACCCTGATTGGAACATCCACAAATAAAAAATTCACACAGTAATCTAATGACAGCTTATGACATGAGAACAGTCAAGAAAGTATTTTAGTTCTGTGCTAAAATGTGTAATGTCAAAAAACTGATAAACATATATATATATATATATATATATATATACCCACATAATTAAAAGACATTTCTTTTAAATTATAGCGCAGCTTTTTAATGAAGCAACAACATATTATAGGTAGGACAAAACGAGACAGGCTATTTATTATAAAGGCTCAAAGCACTTATGAGCATTCCATGTGCAGAATGATGCGCTTGAAGCAACACAGAGTCACAGCATGCGGCACTCCTATGCAACAGTTTGAACATTTTCTTTGAACAGTTTTACATTTCAGTTACTGTGTGTGTGAAGAATGATTCATAGCGCTCTATTCTCCAGTGTTGTGATCTAACAGACACTGTTTGAGATGTGTGCGCACTGCTTTTTGCAAGGCTTTAAACAAGAACAAATGATAAACTTTGTGAAGATTCAGCACTGGCTCGATCGGGACAGTGACAGTTCCATCTACTGTCCCGAGTGTCTTTCACAAGTTCTAAAAGGTAGTTTAAATGAGAATGCACGCATTGGCGATCATGCATAGACTGATATTGTGTGAAAATGTGGAGTGTGTTAAAACAAAGGTGCCTCTATAAAAAGCCCACAGGTATCGATTTTTTACACATTGTATCGATGCATCGTATCGTTAGACATTAGATCGATGTATCGATCTATATCAATGTATTGTTACACCCCTAGTACACCCCTCACATTTTTGTAAATATTTTATTATATCTTTTCATGTGACAACACTAAAGAAATGACACTTTGCTACAATGTAAAGTAGTGAGTGTACAGCTGGTATAACAGTGTAAATTTGCTGTCCCCTCAAAATAACTCAACACACAGCCATTAATGTCTAAACTGCTGGCCACAAACGTGAGTACACTAAGTGAAAATTTCAAAATTGGGCCCAATTAGCCATTTTCTCTCCCCGGTGTCATGTGACTCATTAGTGTTACAAGGGCTCAGGTGTGAATGGGGAGCAGGTGTGTTAAATTTGGTGTTATCGCTCTCACTCTCTCATACTGGTCACTGGAAGTTCAACATGGCACCTCATGGCAAAGAACTCTCTGAGGATCTGAAAAAAAGAATTGTTGCTCAGCGTCATATCCAGAGGTTGTGTTTGGGAAATAGACGTATGAGTGCTGCCAGCATTGCTGCAGAGGTTGAAGGGGTGGGGGGGGGGGGCAGCCTGTCAGTGCTCAGACCATACGCTGCACACTGCATCAAATTGGTCTGCATGGCTGTCGTCCCAGAAGGAAGCCTCTTCTGAAGATGATGCACAAGAAAGCCTGCAAACTGTTTGCTGAAGACAAGCAGACTAAGGACATGGATTACTGGAACCATGTCCTGTGGTCTGATGAGACCAAGATAAACTTATTTGGTTCAGATGGTGTCAAGCGTGTGTGGCGGCAACCAGGTGAGGAGTACAAAGACAAGTGTGTCTTGCCTACAGTCAAGCATGGTGGTGGGAGTGTCATGGTCTGGGGCTGCATGAGTGCTGCCGGCACTGGGGAGCTACAGTTTATTTAGGGAACCATATATGAGCAGAGCATGATCCCCTCCCTTCGGAGACTGGGCCGCAGGGCAGTATTCCAACATGATTACGACCCCAAACACACCTCCAAGATGACCACTGTCTTGCTAAAGAAGCTGAGGGTAAAGGTGATGGACTGGCCAAGCATGTCTCCAGACCTAAACCCTATTGAGCATCTGTGGGGCATCCTCAAACGGAAGGTGGAGGAGCGCAAGGTCTCTAACATCCACCAGCTCCGTGATGTCGTCATGGAGGAGTGGAAGAGGACTCCAGTGAAGCTCTGGTGAACTCCATGCCCAAGAGGGTTAAGGTAGCGCTGGAAAACACTTTGGGCCCAATTTGGACATTTTTTTCACTTAGGGGTGTACTCACTTTTGTGGCCAGCGGTTTAGACATTAATGGCTGTGTATTGAGTTATTTTGAGGGGACAGCAAATTTACACTGTTATACAAGCTGTACATGCACTACTTTACATTGTAGCAAAGTGTCATTTCTTCAGTGTTGTCACAAGAAAAGATATAATAAAATATTTACAAAAATGTGAGGGGTGTACTCACTTCTGTGAGATACTGTAGATAGATAGACAGACAGACAGACAGACAGACAGACGATAGATAGATAGATAGATAGATAGATAGATAGATAGATAGATAGATAGATAGATAGATAGATAGATAGATAGATAGATAGATAGATAGATAGAGATGTTTCAGTGTGGTTCTCATGTGTTGGTCACTGGTGTTTGGTTTTGGCAGCTCTGTCTCTCCTGATGACTGTCGCTCCGTCCAAATCCCTCCAGAGAGATCAGAGCACATCTGTTATTCATTAGAGAGGATGGCTGGAGAGATTATTTAATGAAAGGAAATTGGCTCGTTCGGCCAGTATCGACACTAGTTGTTTTGGAGGAGCCTGTTTAGGAAAAAATAAATGCAAAATGCAATACTTTGTACTGGAAAAGAAACAGCACATATTATTTATTTAATAACGAGCTGCAGCATGAAAGCATTCCCTCTGGGAAATAATAAGACAAACTCTTCTCAAAACTAGCTAAAAGGAGGAAAACTTGGTCCGTGGTCAACAATGTGAAATTACTTTGATGGCTTCTTCACAGTGTTGTAGACTGTGTTCAGCTCTAAATGCAGACAGCAGAGCATGAATCCATACGGAGTCAAACTAATCCGTCCATCTGCGGCCCGCGGAGCAGCTCCCGGACACCAAGGTGACCTAAAAGCTGCCATTATCCAGGGAAGAGGACGAGGGTCTGGGATCAACTCTCTTCTGGGACCCTGCGCTCTCAGACCGCGTCTGGAAGGACACAGTAGTCGACGGTTAAAACTTCCTCTGGCTTTTAATGACAACAAATTTTCCAGGTCACACCAAAGTCACTACATCGCACACTGATGCGTGAAAAACACGCAGACGTGATTACACCGGTGAACGGCATTCGTTTGACAGACAAATGGCCACCGGTAACTCTGAAAATACCACTGAAAAACATACATACATACATACATACACATTCCACACTGAAGGTCAGACATTCAGTTAACATATATCAAGAAGAAGAGTTTGCATATATATTAATGAAAAAAACATACATGTGCAAAATAAAGAAGGGCTTGGGAATATATCAGGAAAATAACCTGTCAAACAGAGCTGCTAGAAGAGGAATACATCCCGTGTTATTGCATGACAGGCCTAACGAATAGCTGGTTAACACACTCATTCAAAAAGAGGCAGGAGAATGAAAACAAGCGCGAGTGTGAATCCTGTCGCTGCAGATAAATAATGACAGCAGGTCAGGATGAGGCTGTTCTACTGTGATTACTGTGATGATCTACACGTATAATCCTGCTGCTTCTGCTCGCTCACACGGCATCGTGCTGCATATGCCATCAAAGCTGTGGATTTACAAACGCTGAACACACTGCACTTGAAAATGCATTAGTCATAGTGACAGACTGATAAATCAATGGATATTTGGACATTTCAGATCATCAGCAGCAGTCAGTGATTGTATACACTTTTGTAATAAACAAAACACATGCATATATAGATCATATTTTCAAACATCAATCAATCTATAAATCCGCCTGTCTGTCTGTCGGTCCAACTAAAAATCCATCCATCCATCCTCCATCCATCCATCCATCCGTCCGTCCGTCTGTCCGTCTGTCCGTCCATCCATCCATCCATCCATCCATCCATCCATCCATCCATCCATCCATCCATTCATCCGTCTATAAATCTATCTATCTATCTATCTATCTATAAATCCATCTACAAATCCATCCATCCATCTATCCATCCATCTGTCTGTCCATCTATCTATCTATCTATCTATCTATCTATAAATCCATCCATCTGTCCGTCCATCCGTCCATCCATCCATCCATCCATCTGTCCGTCCGTCCATCTATAAATCCATCCATCCATCTGTCCATCCATCCGTCCATCTATAAATCCATCCATCCATCTATCCGTCCATCCATCTATCCATTCACCTGTCTGTCAATCCATCCATTCATTCACCTGTCTGTCAATCCATCCATCCATCCATCCATCCATACATCTGTCTGTCGGTCCATCCATCCATCCATCCATCCATCCATCCATCCATCCATCCATCTGTCCATCTATAAATCTATCTATCTATCTGTCTATCTATCTATACGTTCATCCATCTATAAATCCATCTACAAATCTATCCATCCATTCATCTATCTGTACATCCGTCTATCTATCTATAAATCCATCCATCTGTCCGTCCAGCCGTCCATCTATAAACCATCGAAAAAATGTATCCATCTGTCCAACCATCATCTATATCCATCCATTCATCCATTCATCCATTTATCCGTCTGTCCATCCATCCATCCATCTGTCTATCTATCTATCTATCTATCAATCCATCCATCTGTCCGTCCATCTATAAATCCATCTACAAACCTATCTCTCTCAATCTATCCATCCATCTATCTATCTGTACATCCATCAATCCATTCATCTGTCTGTCAATCCATCCATCCATCTATCTGTCTGTCCATCCATCCGTCTGTCTACCCATCCATCCATCCAGCTGTCCGTCCGTCTGTCTGTCTGTCCGTCCGTCTGTCTACCCATCCATCCATCCATCCATCCATCCGTCAGTCCGTCAGTCCGTCCGTCAGTCCGTCCATCCGTCTGTCTGTCCGTCTGTCCGTCTCTCTAGGCTTAGTGAAAAATTGTATAGATTTATATATGAATTAACTAATTCTTTGCATTTGAATTCCAATTGCAATTCGGTTTGCAAAAGCATGAACTCTTCCCAACAGATGCACTAAATAAAAAGCATCTGCCAAATGCATAAAACATAACAGTTAATTTATACAGTCAATTTATTTTCTAATCTTTTGTCAGCCAAATGTGATGTAAAAGTATTTAATTTACTTGATTATAAACAGGCATTACCACATGTTTAACATTTAATATACAAGCCATAGAATTTCCAGTAAAAGTCACCATTTTGTGATGTATTCCATCTCTCATATCGTGATGAAGATTGTGGTCGCCCACCTCTACACACAAAGCCCAAGTTTTTCTTTGCGGGAGAAGAACAGATGGTGTAGTGAGGGAGAGGCGGTGGTTTGCTATCTCTATCCATCACTGATGTGCGTTCGACGCCCCATTCTCTCGCCTTTTCCACCTCACACTTTGTTCAAGCAGATGATGGAAGCGT